>SSSI01009903.1:0-53806 GCA_004796505.1 Oryzaephilus surinamensis
TGTAAAATCGTTATTTTTATCGCACATTTTGGCCATTTCCACACACTATTCACAAAATCGCGTACCTACTCTTTTGTATTATTAAAACAAGTCTTTTATGATGCATAGGTAAATTGAACTTCCAAATCCAAAAGCAATATTTCGTACTAAAATTTATTCATATAAAATACGTACTAGACTTAATAGTTCAAAAACCTTTTTGAAAATTTCCATAAAATACTGATATTGTTCGTTTTAAACTCGGTTTTAAATAAAGCAATGAAAGCGTTAAATTAAAACGTTCTATAGTATGAAATATTGAATATGTTATATGTATGTATATTTTTAGACCAATTAGGTATTGCATTAATAACTTTTTATTTAAAAATAGATTTGTAATTATAATTAGCGTTTGTTGCATTTTAAAATGTGCATTATATATATTCGCGTCAAGTTCACCTTTATATTATAAAATTTATTAAAGAATATTAAAAGTAATAAAAAAGTCAAGGCTATGTTCCAACTTCCAATTATATAAATTATTAAAGAATATACTACGACAAATTTTATGAAGTAAAAATATCATAAAATAATTATTTAATCTCGCACTGTTATTATTCTAGATAATAATTTTAAATAAATAATAGTAATAAAAGAAAAATATTAAAGTTAAACATTTCTCACGGGCTTTTAGGCATGAAAACTAAATTCTTGTTAGTGAAACAATTTTTAAGCATTCTATTTTTCTTCTCAATAAATTTACTTTTAATTCACTACATGCATGTTTTCTCTTAAAATTCTTCTATATGTTTTTAATAGACAGCTGTATAAATTTACAACGAAGCATGTATGACAATAAATTGCAGTACTTGTCACATATTGAATCTTCAGAAGATTTTGCAAGATTAAGTACCGTTGCTTATCCACATTATACATTCGTAAATATAAAATATATACACTTATAATATTTTTGTTTTCCTTTTCCTTTTTTTATTATTATTGTTTATATGTATATTTTATGTATGATGTCTACAACAATAGAATGAATATTAAGTTTACAGAAGCATACAAATTTTACCATTAACGATAATCGTGAAAAAATATAAAATGTAATTAAATTTATATATCCTTTCAAATATGTTCATGTACATATTTTTTTCACTTGTTTCACAATTTAGGTATTATTTTCTAAGCGCTTTCCTTTCAACAAGCTTTCTATGACTAAAAATAGTCATAATTATAAAAAGTTTTCACGTCATTATCATTTTCTATAACAAATTATTAATATTATCTTGATGGGAAAAGCTAATTTGTGGGAGGTTGTATTTTTTTACAACATAAGAACAGAAAGAAATTAAGAAACATTTAATAACGCATTTACACCATTATATTTAGTTGCATAAAAATTTATGAAACCTTGAATATTTATTATATTTACCTTTAGTTGGTAATTTATTACCAACGTTAGTGCACGTGACGTACTTGTGTTGTGTCTATATTTGTTTTTTAGATATTTTTCATGTACCTAAATTTAATTAAGCCAAATAATTCGTTTATTCGCGAATATTAGGTAAATAGTAAAATTAAGGTCAATATCAAAAAAACAATTGACGAAAATTCTTTATTTCTAATTCATTACAATAAAATGAATGAAACAAGATGCATAATATATGGATGTATTAAATCGAATATTCTGCAATATGTTTATTATTATTTTAAATTCATAATTTTGTATATGGATAAAAAATAATATTAATAATGATACATGTATTATGCATGTTTACTGTCTTTAAATAAGGCGTATTATTAGGTATATTGTTGGCTTAGCGTGGGCTAATATTAGAAATAACAAACTTTCTAATTTAATACTATCTTAATTTGGTTATTTTTTTTAAATATATAATTTAGGAAATGCATTATTATACGTTTGAAATATTAATATACAATTATTGAAAAGAAAATTTAAATTTATTCAGTTTCAACGTAATTATTTCTAATATAAAAGTCTTATAAGTTTTATACATAATATTCAATAGTGTGTGGTGTGTATGTGTATGTTGTGTGTATATTATTATATCTCTGTATTAGATGAAATGACCACCAATATTCGTTTCAATTCCAATTTCTTCATAACAAACATATTCTTTTCAATTTTGATATGATTCTTTCTTTAAAGTAAAATGAACGACTCGTAGGGTATTTTTATTGTCTCGTACTG
Organism: Oryzaephilus surinamensis; assembly: GCA_004796505.1. Classification (NCBI taxonomy): domain Eukaryota; kingdom Metazoa; phylum Arthropoda; class Insecta; order Coleoptera; family Silvanidae; genus Oryzaephilus; species Oryzaephilus surinamensis. Next base: position 2,198 of record SSSI01009903.1, read on the forward strand.
ATTTTCATATTAGATAAAATTCAACAGCTTTCAAAAAAATATGATAAATAGACAATTTCATATGTAATATGTAACCGTCCCATTAAAAAAATTTTTTAAGGCGTAAAATATGTTAGTCTGTTCGGGGTTTAAAGTATTTAAATGTCTAGTACAAAGGGATTTAAAAAAATTCTGTTGATAACACAAAAGGTGTAGCCCCACAATAACTGTCCCTCAACATATCATATAATTGTATTAAATTTGAATGAAGAAAAGGATATTTTAATATCCGAAAGATGTTTCGAATGTCTTGTGAATTAAAAAAAAATATTTATTTATTATATTTCTATACACATTTAGAATAAATTTCAAACAAGATTGTGTTCTGTTGATAAATTTTCAATAAAGTTTCTTTATGAATTGAATCAATATTATAAATATAAAAAGGGTAAAGGGACATTTAAAGGCGATATACTAAAATTGTTAGTATTATACATATAATACTATATAAATGTTTAATGAAATTAATTCCACAAAGAAAGAAACTGGAAAACATACACAAACACAAGAGTGTATTATAAAAGTAATGTCGGTATTTATGGCAAGAATTTTCTTCTGTATAATATATATATATGTATATGTATATACCTAGTAGTTGATAAATTAGGCATTGTCAATTGTTGGCTTTCAATAGGTATGGTAATAAATTTATTTCGCAAACACATTCAACCATTAAACCGAATCATCTACAACTAACTGGTAGAATTTCATGTGTAATGTATGTGGAAGTCTTTTACCTTGATACATTTTATAAATAAAAGAAGTAGCTTTCATTGAAAACAATTTTCAATTGAAATAATATTTAAGTATTATTTTATACAATAATATGTAAACGTGTACTGGGTGCGCGATGTTTGCCACCACTAGTAAGTACGTGATAAGAATTGTTATATTATATAAAAAAATCTACTTGTAGTATTTAAGAAATAACATAAATATATATTCTACATTCACTAAGAGTAAAGAATGTCTTTCAGCATATCAATGAATGTGTTTGTTATTGCCACACAGGTGCACCACCAGCCAACTTGATGGCTCGCAACAGAACCCGATGTTGGTGAGTGGATTAAAATGAATCGCACCGATCATTATCAAGATTTGTTGCTCTATTTAGAAGAGAGCAAGGTAAGTGCCATCATACTCTATTACCACACTGTCATATTCATATTATGTTGATGCATGAATCTAACACAACTTTAAATGCAGTTATGTCGTTATTGTATGTCGTTTTACATATGCAGTACTGAGTTGTAAAAAGTGTTCACTACAAAATTAGGTCATGTATTAACGATTTATTTGGGCTTGCAATTATTGGAGCGGACAATTTTCATTTAAAAATTTTTATTCATGATTGAATTGTTACATACATATGTATGTATGTATTATACATATAGAACATAATGGAATTTTTAATTTTACTTAACATGCCAACATATTATACATGTACTATACATTATATATATGTTTACTTACATCCTTTTAATTTCATTCATTTCAAAAAAGCGAAAAAAGCAAAAACTAAATTTGTATAGTATGCCTACACTTTATTTTCTATAATACTATATGGACTTTAAAACATTGAATTTAATTGTGATATAAGTTTGTTTTATTTAATGTCCTTTTTTGCCTCGTGATGCAAAAAATGGTGAATCAGCATCTGAACCATATTCCCTCCTGTCTCTGATTTGCATCATTTGTAGTCGGTTATAATTTTTACAAAATTCTGGTAAACTTCCATATTCTTTTTTACCACGCGAATGCAAAAATGGTTCATCTTCTTTTCTGATTAATATCCAGTGTGGTTCTTCTGTATATAAATGTTCTCTTGTAAATGTTGGATCTTTTTTACCACGATTCGCCCAAAATGGTCCTAAATCATCAGAACGTTTCGTGCAACTTTTATCACTACATACTATTTCATCGTCATTAATGTCGAAATCATTGATTAAATATGGATTTAACTGACGTTTACGTGGATCTTGTGCCTAAAAAAATTCCTGTTTACTCAAATCACTAATTTTTTCTTTTAAATTTAATACTTGTACACTAATCAGACTCAATACAATGAAGAAATATAAGGACAACATTTTTGAAGAATTTTTACAATAGTACTAAAAGATATTTAGCTGCGATTTTGTTTAAATATTTTCCATTTTGGTCTCTGGAGTTGACCAGGTGAAGTTAGCCTGAAGCTAACAGGTCGAATTGGATTAGCATCGGGATTATGGGAATTCCATAACATGTCCATCACATTTCTAATAACATACCAAGTTGTTGCTTTTTCAAAATGAATGTATTTCACATATAATGTGTACCGGGTGGAAAGGTGGGAAGAAATGCGGAAGTTAAATATTTTTAATTAAATTTAAAAAAAGAAAAAATTCATGCGATTTTCCGAACAAACGAATTCGTTTTTAAGTAAAATAAATAATGTAACTGTAACTTGGTTAGTTATTATTGTAGTTATATTATTTGTTTCAATTTTGTTGTTTCAAATAATTTATTTTATTATTCGCTTGAAATAAATAAAATCTATTAATAAATTCTTCATATAATTTGTTTATTTCTATTAAACATTAACCAATAATTTGCAGAATGAATTCAACGAAGCATTGGATAAAAACTTAGTGAATTATACAAATAGTGTTGAATCATCTCCAAAAATGGATATAATAAATGATGAAGAAAATACTAGAGATATGGATTTAAAAATTCTAATACAAATAAATGAATCTATTTCAGAGCTTTTTGCTCGAAATATACCAAAAGAGAACAGTATTAATGATTATCATATTTATAATAACAATATTGATATTGGTAAAAGTATAAATAGTATACCATATTTGGAAACGAATCAAATCTATCAGAATCATATCAACGATAAACATAATCTTAAGACTGATATTTTATCTGATTGTACAGGACCGGAGTTATTAACAAATTCTGTAAGTCTGATGAATAAAATTACTTTTAGTTTAAAATGACAGTGAAATGACATGGTGTTTAATTAATTTTTATAGATTTGTGAACAACATCAAAATAATGCTGCTACACAAACACTATCATCACCTTGTAGTTCAACAAATTTAACATGGGCATCAGAGTGTTCGTCGTCTCCATGTCTTACATCAGCATCCGATAGTGATCTTTTAGATGAAGATTCACATTCGACATCATCTACAGATGTTTCAGAACATTTGGCCACCTGGAGCACGCATACACCCTGTTGTTGGCGAAAACAAATCCTTAATACAAAGTCGTCATCCGCGCCTGTGCTGAAGAAGATGCCCATCAAGGTTAGTTAGTTAATCACGCGTACAGTTGACGCCTTTGAACCTTTTAACAAGTTATCCAGTTGGGTGGTCATGCATAATTGATTTGGTAATTTCAGGTGAACAAGCAGTCCCGATCACAGTCGGACCGTCACCTAGCCGGTGAGTAGTTGTAATAATGTCCATCCGCATTAAAGAGTACAAGTTCTTTCGAAGTCTAAGTGTTAAAGTAAATGACAATTGGCCGGTACGCAAAGCCGAGCAGCTATGGAGACAGATGCGAAATCATAAAATCGCAGGTTTGCTGCTTGGGTGTTTGTTTACCGTTCCCCTTTTAATATCTCCACATTTATAAGAAATTCCCCCAATTTAAGTACACATACATATATATATTTTGCAGAAATTGAAGCAGCCGAAGCCTGCAAATGGCTAAGAGCTACTGGATTCCCTCAATATGCACAAATGTTCGAAGGTATTCCAAAAATACACTCTAAATTAGAAAATCGTTTGAAATTTTTAACATCATTATTTTCTTTATTATATTTCTTGTTAGAACAACAATTCCCTATAGATATCGATACCGCTGCACAGGATCACTCATTTCTAAGGGACGAACCTGACGTTTTACATTCTCTATTTCGTCGTTTACAAATATTAAATAGTTGCGCCAATTTACATCATCAACAGAAAAGTGTTACACATACAGACGAGTCTGAAGATGAATGTTGCGCTCTTAGTAACAATTGGACATATCAAAAAGATATTAGAAGATGGTCTAGGACTTGTTCTACAATGAAAATACGTGAGTTATTTTTTAAATAGTTTTGAATTTATTACACTTATTCTTGTGTTTTTTTTTTTTATTCAATCAACAGCCAATTTGAAAGAATCGTCGAAAAACTCAGAAAATAGTTTGTTACAAGACAAAGATGAAATATTTGAAAAACACACAGATAGCCCAAAAGACCGTCTCCGGCGTGCTGGATCAACGAAATTTCGGCGGCGCCGTGATGGTGTCTTATTTAGTGATAAAGAAAACGTGTTGGATACAATAACACAAATAAATGAGTTAAAATCGTGTGAAGTAAATCATGTAAGCGATTCGGAAATAACACCAAAACATACTAGAAGATCACGAACAAAATCGTTCGATAAAACAGAAGTATGGACCAGTCCACATCCAACATCAGACAGGTTTGTCTCTCCCATATTTGTTCTATTTGTATAAGCTTGTGTTATGATGAAATCGTTTATTAATTTAGAGTTATTTGGCATAAATTGCCGGAAAGGGAAAATTCTAGTCCGGAAAGAAGTATATCACCCGATAGTAACGGCCCGCCAATATCTTATTTATCGTGTGTTCAGTTGCAAGTACTTAGAAAATTAGCTTTATTAAAATTAACTGCTCATATGGAAAAATACTGTCCGTCACACAGAACTGGTTGGAATTGGGAATTACCCAGATTTATTCGTAAAATAAAAACGCCCAACCATAAAGGTGTGCTAAGTTTTTTATTTAACTGTTTTTTCTTTCATAAAACTCCTTGTTATTTATTATTTTATGGATTAGATAAAACTATTTTCGGTGTACCATTAACAATAACATTACAAAGAACTGGCCAACCGTTGCCTAGAAATATTGAGGAAGCCTTGAGGTGGCTGCAACAAAATGGTGCCGATCAAGTTGGTATATTTCGTAAACCAGGTGTCAAATCAAGAATACAAACATTAAGGAATTTGGTTGAAACTAATGAAGGTATTGATTATAATGACCAACAATATTATGATGTTGCCGACATGATTAAACAATATTTTCGGGAATTACCTGAAGCACTTTTAACAAACAAATTATCAGAAACTTTTATACTCATTTTTCAACGTAAGCTTTAACACTTTACTAAATATCCAATTATTATTTTTGTTAATTATTTGTTTTTTAATAGATGTACCTCCGTATTTAAGACGTGAATCTGTTTTATGTGCTCTTTTATTACTACCTGACGAACATATAGAAGTATTACAATCGATGTTAAATTTTTTATTAGCAATATCGAAACATTCGGAAACAAATCAGATGAATGAAAGTAATTTAGCTATGTGTTTTGCTCCATCATTATTCCATTATTCACAGTCTTATAAACAAAGTGTGGGCACACCACATCCAAAAGAGTTAGCTGAAAATAAAGCAGCACATGAATGTTTGTTGTATTTTTTAAAGAATTACGATGTATTATTTAAGGTATGTTATAAAATATCTGAAATTGTCTTTACATATACATATATTATATATACATATGTATAATGTTGTACTCTATTAGATACCTAAAGAATTCCTCAGTCAATGTGAAATAAAAGAGACGAAAGCAGTAGAATTATCAGACTTAGGTCGTGATAATGGAGGTTGGCGTAAATATTTAAATCAATGTGAAACAAATTTATTAAAAGAATCAAAAGACAAAGGTCGTGGTTGGATATTAATAAGCGGCCACAATCCAAAAGTGGAAATAACATATAAAAAAGTGGCAGATGAATATCCATTGCGTTTGTGGCGTGTTTGTGCTGATATTGATGCACCACCAACCGAAGTATTACGCAGATTGTTACGGGAAAGACATATATGGGACCCGGAATTACATTCTGCGAAAATTGTATCACAAATTGACAAAAAAACTGAAGTATTTCAATATGTCAGACGAAATATAATGCCATTACCGAATGAAGAATATTGCGTTGTTCGAACATGGCGCACAGATTTACCAAAAGATTCTTGTTTAATTGTGGAAACATCTATTGAACATCCAGACGTAACTCCTGTACCAAATACCGCCAGGGGCATCATATTCGCATCAAGATATTTGATTGAACCCTGTGGATCGGGTAGATCCAGACTATTACATTTGTCTAGAGTGGATACGATGTAAGTAATTTATTTAAAATTTGTGTTTTGTTTTATTTTATATTGTCTATTCGATTATTATTTAGGGGTCGAACTCCCGACTGGTATCAAAAAAATTATGGACATATATGTGCATTATTTGTCGGAAATATACAAAATTCGTTTTATCAAAATGCACAAGGTCCAGAAAGTAAAGTTTAGATGACCAAAGAATTGAATATAAATATATATTAAATTAGTACATATATTTTTATATAAAAAAATGAATGATATATACCTATCATTAATAAATATTTTATTGTAGAATAGTATTACAGTCGTAATATACAGGATGCTTTGCAAATAACTAAGCATTTACTCCTTTTGTATAATTTATATTCTGTATATATACGTATATTAAGTTTGGCTCGATAAAAATTTAAAAATACGAAATTTCTAAAAGCCATTTTACACTACATAAGAAATTGAACAATTTTGCAGATAAAAATTATAGTGTAGTATCATACAGAAAATAGCTTATGAAATGAAGATTGTCTCACAAAAAATAGAAACTGTTCAATTTTTCAAATAATTTCGACAGTTTATAGGAAAGCACAAATCGAAATAAATTTTATTCAGCAGGCTCTGTTTCACTTGCAACTTTTTTTGATTACAATTAACAGTGCTACTACAGCGTTACTAATAACATTTTATGATATTTTTAGTTACAATAGTAACAACAGTAACAATAGTTGTAAAAAATTATTTAATTAGCTACTTGTACAACATTTTTTGGATTAAAACATTGCTCAACTTTTTGTTCAATTTCTTGTGAAATGTAAAACTGTAAAACTGTTTTAAGTTAATTGAAATAATATTGTTGAAATTATTATATTAGATACTTTGGAACTGTAGATATAAACTTTATTTTTATTACTATTATACTGTTACATTCTTTTAACAAAAACATACACATTGATGTAATCAATAAAATTTCTTATTATTAAGTATTTTTTTTTTTTTGTAAAATTGTATATTGTTTTATAATTCATATAATATATACGTATTTATCGTGGCCCCAATGCAAAATCCGCTTTTTTTGCAAAAAGCTAGTCCCTTTACATTATGGCGGCAGCATTGTCAATTGTTTAAAATTAAAGGATTTTTTTACATTCAGATTAAAATATTTAGACACTTTCAAAGCCTCTAATAATTTTCTGGCCGTATTGTCAAATGATAAGTCTATTAAAGCTTTATTGTTTTAATCTTTAAAGGCATAAAGGTTCGCTTATAATTATTACCGAGCTTTTTCAGATTTTTTTGTTATATTATCAGTGCATTAGTATTGCATATTGTATTATTATTGTATATTAGTTCTTTCAATGCTCTGGACGAAACCAAAATTACTGCGCCAGATAGGTACTAATTTATAGCTAAGGGAAGCTTAAGGAATGTTGCAGCAGATCCCATTGCAGCGGACTTTGTTGCAATAAATAAATTGATAACATATATGTACGTATGTAATAATTGTAATATGTATAACATCTATATTATATAATACAAAATATGGTATAACTTTACTAAAAAAATATATTTGTCTAATTTACCATTCTATGGACTACTATAATGTATCAAAACCAAGTTTTTAATAAAAAAGCATATTTTGTATTGGGGCTATGACATATACATAGATATGTAATATTTTCATTGTATAAGCTAGTCAAATTTTTTTATTACATTTTATACAAATACTGTTTATTCCAGTTTTACAATAGCTTTTTTAATCTTTAATAGGCCAGTATTCATGGTGTTATATATGTATGTATCTTTTTTCGTTTTGTTCACTTCCGAGGCTTGTTTGAAGTATTACTGAAGTAATATTGCTGCTATTTTGTTAAAAAATATAATTCATATTTACAATATATTATTGAAGTATAATTTGAGATTGTTCCGTTACATTACATCAGCTGTATTTATAAGCCTAAAATGTTATTATTTATTTTATTATCTACAATAGAAGTTTTTTATTAAATTTTTTGTTTTATTTTACGTTTCCATAGAAATAAGTACACATTAAAATTCAAATTAATAATAAATTTATTTTGTCATAAATTATGAAAAATACAAAGTTAAATGCATGATTAAAACATGATATCGTGAGCGTTCAAGTAAATGTTACCAAAATCATTTTTTTGAAAATTTCTATTATTGTTTTGAATCATTTTAGATCATCTTCAGAATACAATTTACTAAGATAATAAATTTACAAAAAATATTAATTTTGATACTAGTTTTGCTTGAACACTCTCGATTGAATATAAAGTAGATTTAAACAAGTTTGTAACAATAACAAAATTCGTGTTTTAAGGTGGGATTTTGGCTGAGAAAAATATGCTAAAAAAAAAGATGTTTTCATGGACATATTACATTGTTATTTGTAAACTTATTCAATTAATATTTGTTGTACATGTGTTACAAAGTAATTTTAAAAAGTTCTAGCTCTGAAGACATTAATTTTTTATCATTAAAAATTGACTATTAATGTAAATTACAACAATAGAATTCGTCTAAGAAATCAATGATTTTATGAAAAAAATGTTGAAAATAAATATTTTCTGTTCTATTGGAATTCAATTGGGTTTAGAAGATTTTTAAATGCATTTTTAAAGCAGTATGTCTATGAAAAGAGCTTGTTTAAAAAATATTTCTTCCCGTCAAAATCTTCCCTAACTCACACAAATACATAATATTTTAAAAAATCACGAAATTGCTTAAATTGTTCAAGAAATATTAAAATTTAGTAATTTTCTTTTAATACAAAATTTAATATAAAATTAATTGTATATGTGTTTATTAAATTTATTTATAATTTTTATTCATTCTTATATCTTTTTGACTAACATACACGTACAGTATATGTATATATATATATAATATTATATTTTCACCCTTGTTTTTTTATTATTATCGTTAATATCATATAAAGATAACTCAAATAATTTTTATACATTTTAAACGTATCTAAATAGAAAACAATAAATATGTTTTATAAAAATATTTTGTAATAGAATGTACAATTTTGTCTATTTTTTTTTAAATTAGATATACTATTATACAAATATTTAATAGTTAGATAAGTTGACAAAGCCTAGCTCAATCCCAATACTTAATATCAACCATTCACCCTGTATTAATGAAGGTATGTATGAAAAAATTAATTATATGTCGAATTAACATGTGCAAAAAACAACTGAAACGATCCAGTAAGAGGAACCTGACAATTTGTTTAAAATAATATAAGAAAATCAATTTAATCTTTACTTATACAAATATTTCATATTAACAATTCGATTTTAAGTCGAACCACCCTACCTAACTACATATTTATTTTTTATATTCAAGCTATTATGGTTACCTTTAACTGTATTATATTCTTTATACAAATTTCACAACGGGCATTTTAGGACATCAATTATTGTACCAGTGTTGTACCTATAAAAAGGCATTATTTAATTTTTTTTACATCTTTCCTAAAGTATGCTTAATGTCGTAATATTAAATAGTATGCTGCGTGCTCCTTTTTATAACTACTTTTTGATACGTAATACACATACATATAAACAAAAACAAAAATATCAAAAAATAATGAACAATAAAAAGAAAATTCTACAGATTTTCTTTTTTTTTAAATTCTATACCAACTCTAGAATTCGTTTACAATAAAATTTAGGCATAGTACTAGTACAGAATGGAGCATTTTTATACACGTAACTAATTTTAGTACTAAATTACAAAAACTACACAAACAACACACATTATATTCCAAAGCAACGATAAACATAATTATTTTTGAGTACTAAAATTAATAAGCGTGTAATTTGTTTAATTTTAGTACCAAAACGAAACAATATTATAAGACATATATATGCATTTTTAATGAAATTGTATATAAAATATGTTTTGTTTTGTGCTTTCCAAGCTGTGGATTGACAGTTTGGGAAATTGATTTTCCTATATATGTGTATAGTAATCTTAAATACATCATATGTAACTGTTGTGAGGTAGAGTAGTCTATTACATAGGCCTAATAGCTACTAAATCCGAATGGTAGCTTTGTCCATGTCTTAGATCAACTCCAATACTTAAAGAACCATCACTTAAATCTTGTATCATACGTGGTCGTCTGGCTCTTTTATGGTGTGTCGTTGGATGACAACGACAATCGCAATGCATAACACACAATGCCACAGATGTGGCCAATGTTATTACAAATGGCACTGCGAAATAATGTATTATAATAGCTACCTGTTCATCTCTTTCGTAATGTGTTAAAACTACAGTGCGATTTTCACGTGAATGATAACATGGAAATTCAGTTCCTTCAATTCCGTATGTTTCTGTAAAATTTGCACACAGAACACTTGGTGGATATCCACATCCTTTTATATTCACTAAAAGGACTGCATCATCTGTTTGATTGTATGTTTCTTCCTTTAAATTACAATTCATAAAATTTAATCATATATTTAATTGTTAAAGTTATGTTCGAAGTCTTGTTAGCCACATAAGTTAATATTTATATATTTATTTATATAATATTATAATTTCCAAATCATGTGTTGTTTTCGTTTAATCAAAATTTGCTTATTATTTTTAAAACGAAATTAACCAGTTCATATTTTACAGTAATACAGGAATGTTAACATTGTTCCTATTCACCTCTAGCTTAAATCTAAATAAATAATCTAAATAAAAAATATTTAATTTAAACGATATTATCCAACTCTCGTTAATAATTACGTATGCATGGTAAGCATGTTAGCACCTTGTTTACATATCTCAGTAAAATGAAACCTTCACGTGTAAAACAGCAAATACTTTCATGATATTTACGTATATTGGGCAAAATATTGACTATACATAATATAATTTTAAATATAGTAAGTAGCTAATAAGACTTAATCAATAAAATAAAAAAAAAAGTGATAATAAAATTGTATAATTACTTTGCTATCATTGTAGCTGACATAAATGTGAGTGCAATGGTAAGCATCACTAGTACATCCTTCTCGACAAGAACTCCAAGAACAATTTGCAAGTCCAATCATGTCTTCGCGTCGCGTTGTTATACATGTTACTGGTTCAGTAACAAAATTTGAGGCCAATGTTGAAATGGCAGGATCTACATATAGAGGCACTAAAAATAATAATGAAGACCCTGCTGACATCGCAATAACAGCCAAAAGACTTGTTGAATAAAATAATGCTTGTTCGCGACATGATCTACCATTTGCTTGTTTAGTAGCTTTTTTCGCAGCGGCTAATTCCTGTATTATCAAATGTAAGAAAATTGGACAATGACCACTACTGCGGAAATGATTGAAAATAGTCAACAAAAACTACCTTTATTTTTTGTTTTCTTAGCTCTTCTTGTTGATCTAGGAGCAGTTCCGAGCTGCTGCTCCTCATTTTAATCTACAACAAACTAGGACATTTGCCTTTTAGTGTATTTTCTAGATTTTTCACCACTTTTCACACTTCATTCTATGTTGCGTTTGCGAAATAGATGATGAAGCTGACGCTGGCATCGACACTCGCCACCAAAAACGTCCCTTTCACAGACGCCGGCGACGCCTCTAGCGCCTGCGTTCTCATTTATAGACCCTACAGAGTTACTGTGACACTTGTAATCATTAATACATGAAGGGTCAATGAGTGTTATCTCTCTTTATTATTTCTCTCTAGGGGTCCTTCACATTTTTCCGCATGTTGATCAATTATAAATTATAACTAACAATAGAACATTAAAATTTTATTAGGTCAATTTCCTATGTGATTATTAAAGCATTTTATCAGTTAATAAAGCGTTAATTATATGCACATTAAAAATTAATACGGTATTATTAATAATGTGTTTACGTTTAAATTTTAAAAATATAAAAAATTAATAACATCTGATTTAAATTCAAAACATATAATGTATAAGATGCCATCTAGAAGTGATAATAACAATAAAATGTGATAGTTACAGTTATCTGCGAAAGTGAAGATGATACAAAAACATATATAATTTGAAATGATTTTTGAAAATGCATTTAGATTATATGGATTTATTGTAATGATTGTTTAAACATTTGTAGAATATACCTAAAATATTTATATTTATTATTAAATTAGTAGTTTTCGATAAAATGTGAATGTTTTGTCAATTATTTATATAATGATAATTATGTAACATTTGCAACCAATACCCACTACCACTACCTATATTTTTATAGTTTTAATTATTGTTTGAAAATAATTTCATTTCGTATATATTGCAAAAGATAAGAGATTATAATAGAGTATGTATTGTATATCACAGATAACATAAATAAATCTTAAAATAGAATTTAAATATATATATATGTATATATAGTATGTATGTATACATTCATTTACAATTTACATAGTTAATGGTGCCTCGTTATTGAATGAATTTATTGTAAAATTTTACGATTCTTTTACTATTTTCTAATTGAATAAAAATAAATTTTATCAAATAATGAAAATATTTGAGTTAAAAAATTTTATGAAGTAAATGACGACTAGAGTACGTGTTTGTAAACCAGGCTTTTCATGTATTTGTATCTGCATGTATCTCTTTTACTACGCATGTACCTAGGGCTCCTAGCTATTGCGGGGAAAGGTGGGTTATACTTGATGTCTGTGTTCGCTCGTTCTGTGGGTGTAGGGAAAAATAATATTGTGATTCGATTAAATTAAAAAGTTAGGTAATACAAATAAAAAATATATGTGTATTATAAATATAAATAACTACTAACATTTGACCATACGTTTAAATAAAATATATAGTTTGATATGGAACCATCAGTTCAGCATGAAAATGTTTATTTACTATCATAATACTATAATAACATTCCATTCATAAAGAATAGTATATATTTATACGACAATATTATATATATGTATATGTATATTTATATATATATGCACATATAAAAATATAAATCCAACATGCATTTCGTTTATTACGAGGAACTGTGTGTGTGTGTTTTTTTTTAATATTGTTTTGTTCATCTTCCAGGTTAATATGAGAATCAGTTTATTGTTGTGTTAGGAGAAATCTGTAAGTTGTTTAGATGAGTGATATATTTTGAAGAAGATGCTCCTAAATTGACAAAACAATTAAAATATGTCTGTTAATATGCCAAATAAAAATGTATCGAGGAATCCATATAGAACATATTCATAAAATAATCATTTATTAGCTTACTATAAAATTTACATTACAATATTAACTATTTCCAACAAAAATGGAAATGGGAGTACGTAAGTTACCAAAAAAACGTAAATTTGACCCATCTGAACTTGAGGATAACAACACAACGTCTGTATGTATACCTGTACCTGTCGTACAAAGTGCTCCACAATCAACAGCTGTTGATTATTCTTGTACAACACGAACAGTACAAGATGACACTTTTAAACATACATCATCTACAAAACAAGTATTTGTCGATCTAAGTGAATGGATTGGCCATAGAGTACTTGCTAAACAAGGTGATTGGTTCTATCAGGGAGTTATCCAAAGTGCCAATGGATCAAACGTAAGTGAAAAAGTGCTTCAATCTTATTGTTTCCATTCAACTAAATTGTGTTCATTCAAAATTTACAGTTAACGGTGAAACTTGATGGAAAAGATGACAAATATTTGCTATTTGCGGATGTTATTGATAGCGAATGGTATAATGTGATAGCCGATTCATGTCCATCATTAAACCAAATCAATTTAGGAACAAGAGTGTGTGTTCGACAAAATCCAACAACATTTGTTGAAGGTGTTGTATGCAGTATATTAAATCAACAACAGCCGATACGTTTCGTTGTGACTGTGGTTGGTGAAAAGAATTGTGATATAACTGTTAAACGTTCAGAATTAAGATTATTACGTCCACCTTGGTGGGATGAGTTAGAAAATATTGAACCAACACAACCACCACAACAACATCTACAACAACAACAACAGCAACAACAACCACAACAACATCAATCACAAATAACTGAATATTACCGTCAAACGCAGGCATCTCCAACAACACAATTACATACACCAGTATCCGTATGTACACCATTACCAAATGGACGTCATTACGATGAATTTTGTGAAAGTGAAGATGAATTAAGGGTCGATATACCATTTAATGCGGAACATGATGCAAAATTATCGGGTAGTAGTAAACGTAGTAGTATGCATAGCAGGGGTAGTTCATCAAGTAGTATAACTACTCGTTCGCAACCAGCAACACCACGTAGCCAAGCGGCTACACCACATAAATACAAAAAAGGCGACATTGTTACAAATCCAAATGGCATCAGTAAAAAATTCAATGGCAAGCAGTGGCGTAGATTGTGTTCAATGTTTAAAATGGGTTGCATGAAGGAAAGTCAAAGAAGAGGATATTGTTCTAGGCATTTGAATTTAAAAGGTAATAGTTTGCGTAATGGACCACCGGCTAGGTCTAATAGTAAAGGAGATGGTGAAGATACTTCTAGGGATTCGGAAACATCGCCGAATTACAGTGATAGAAGAATGACGGGTAGATTTGATCAAGAAGAAACAGAAGCTGCCAATATGTTAGGTAATTAAATAGGAAAAATGTTGAATTTTATCTGGTATATTTATAATTGAATTATATTGTATTGGATTTGTGTTTTTTTGTTTAGTTTCATTGGGTAGTTCACGGTCTGCAACACCAGGTTCTTCACCTCATACAATGCAATCACCAATTACTGTTGGTCCACGTCAAAATGTTTTTGTACCAATTAGTTCACATTCACATCTTCAAAAAAGAAATTCACCAGGACCGCCGGGATATAATCCATCCTATCATCAGCCTGTGATAAGGTAAAGTAAATCTTTGGTAAAATGTTAATTTTGAAGACAGTATTAACAAAAAAAATAGTCATAATAAATTTTACTATTTACGTGATCAAAAGTAGACAATTATCAAATTTATTGGATAGTGAATAAAAACAGCTTAGGGTAATAAGGTTATTGTTTTGAGTTATATTTAGCAGTTTTTATCTATTTCGTATTGCAACCAAGAAAGAAATATACATTGCAGTAAATAGAAATTTTGAATAACTAATTATCAATAATAAAAATAAATACATATTTAATATTTTTAGATTATAAGATGTAGAATTAAAGTTATTTTCAAATATACATCTATTATCTTGCTTTTTTGTAACATGGGAATGAATAGGAAAAATTGAATGTACTGTTTTTTTGTATGTATTTGTTTCTTATTATCAACGTATATAATTTATTATTTCATAAATTAGTTAACTAGCTAATTTAAATTTTCTGGAATAAATTTATGTTACATATACTAAAAGATGAAAATAATCATTTAAAATACAAAAATCAGTATAAGTTATAATCATAGACGAATTTAAATATAATTTCACTGGTATCTGGTATGGCTCATTTTTTTAATGGAATTAATTTGTTTTAGACCGGAACTGGTAAGGCCAGTTCAAACGGATATTCGAAGTGTTATTCGCATTTCACCAAATCCACGACAGTGGGCTACTAACAACAGTGAACAACGAAGTGTTATTCTGCAACATGCTCTTACAAGCCCCTCCAGTCAACAAATCGAAACAGATAATACTCAAGGTGCGTTTGAATTAACTATAGTTTCTTACCAAATAAGAATAATTTCTAGTACTGTGCAGTAATAAAATACTGGTCCAATCTGAAAAATTATCATTTCGGAATTTAAAGTTATTAGCTTTTCAATCTCCCTTATGATCTATGAATAAATAATAATTACCATTCAAACTGTTCTTGCTTAGAAGGAGGTAGTAGGCACCAGTAATAATAATTTTACTAAGTTACTCACGCATGCGTATATAAAAATTAATACTATTGCTATTACTGGTAATAATAGTACCCTTCTTGACTAAAAAATTTACTATGAGCGAGTACTTGCCCAAGTACTAAATAGCCTGTTTAGATGATGCAAGTAACTAAAGTTAGCTACTTGCTTTAGTTACTCGCTTTAGCTACTCGACATGTGTAAATGCAGCTAAAGAACCTAGTAGATACATTATTCTAATTTGCCTTATTGCAAATACAGTACTAAATTAAAAATACATATTCCATTCCACTACTTAGAAATTATTTTCTAACTCTATATAACTAATAGATTTGAAGTTTTGCATAACTTCTGTTTTACACCGTTCTAATAAAAAAAATCTGTTTAGATTGTTAATAATTAATGTTTAATGTTCTACCAATTGTGTTAAAGTATTTAACACAATGGTAGGTTGGTTTCTGAAGTAATTTTGGAAATGAGAAATGAACTGTTTAAATTAATAAAAGTCGCATAAAGTTTATATCTTTTTTTTTCTTCAAAGACTACAGAAAATGTAAATAAAAAAACATATATAAAAATATTCAGGACCGTTACAATGTAACAACATTTAAGCGTTTGTGTATGTAGATATAGAAATAATAATAAGTACTTTGTTATTTAATTATTAATTATGATTCTGCTAAATAAGATTTTATCAAAAATAAATATTCTCATCAATAATATTTATCTTACTAAATGTATTTATAGGTGCTTTATATTGTGTGGTACCTCCACATCAAGACAAAAATTTAATGATCATTAAAAATGAGCCCGACAATGATCTAAAAGAGCAAAAGCCATTTCATAGACAGGTAATTTAAATACATATAAAATTTTTTAACACGATAATATTTCTCTTAAATATGATTTAAAGGTAATACAAAGTGATCATTTACAACCAACTCAAACAATTCGTGTAGCTTCAAACAATTTAAATACACATTCCACAAATTCTGGTTTAATCCATTCAAATTCAATAAGTGCTGGTTTACCAGTAATTGTGAACCCAACACAATTGGTGCCAGTTTTGCCATCAACTGCTCAGTCCGTTGTGAAGCGTGTTATGTCTACTGCCACAATCCAACAAAATCCACCACCTGTTATTGTTAAAACGGAACAAGGTATATTTTTTTAACGAGCGACCAACTTCAAGAGCCATTGTAAAACATATACATATGTATAAAACGTTTATAGTAATTATTTTCGTCAACATATTTACTATTATGAATACATTTTAAGCAAGTTTAGCAATCGCTTTTAAAGTTAGTCGTATGGAAAAAAATTTGACGAATTGAATATTATAAAAAGTTATTTTTATTAGCAGCCACGTCTAATGTAATTAGTCCAAAAGATCCATTACCTTTACATAATACAACAACAGTTCAATCACACGCTAGATTACCACATCCTCAAGTTCAGATACCGCAAACTAGTTCCACAATAAATCACAATCAAAATACAAGATCGTATATATCACAAGTAAAAATGTCAAATGCACAACCAATTGTAATACCGTGGCATTCGATTGTGCCAATATTAACTGCCAGTACGGGTCCAAGTTCGCCACCATCGTCTGAATTATCGCCGCCATTATCGGCACCGCCAGTAACGACTACTTCTAGTCACACAGTCGATGTTGTGCACGACGATGATGGTGACGTTGAAACAATACCAGTTACAACTGAAGAAGATGACGATGTTTTTGAATCCGAACCAAATGAAACATCCGCTGATACAAATACAAATAATAACAATAACAATAATAGTAAACGTAGAAGTCAATCATTGAGTTCATTATCAAGCAATAATAGTAAAGAACCTAATTTAGCCAAGAACAAAGAACGTATACGACGTCCAATGAATGCTTTTATGATATTTTCAAAAAAACATCGTGGTTTAGTACATCAGAGACATCCAAATCAAGATAATCGTACTGTGTCAAAAATATTAGGTGAATGGTGGTATGCATTAGATTCAGAAGAAAAGAAAAAATATCACGAATTGGCGTCTGAAGTGAAAGAAGCACATTTTAAAGCACATCCGGAATGGAAATGGTGCAACAAGGATAGAAGAAAATCATCGACTGGTTCGGTGAGAAGTAAGTTAAGTTCAACAGGTGATAGTGGTGAGCCAGGTGAAGTGCCAATGTCGCCACGTATTTCATCACCACCACCACCATGGGTAGTACAATCGAACGAACAAACATCAACAACAACAACAACTACAACAACAGTTCCACCATCACCGCCATCGTCTTGGGTAGTGCAACAGAACGAACAAACAACAGCAACGGCACCACCGCCCCCACTCCCACAACAACAACCACAACAACAACCACCACCTCCAGACCAAGAACAAAATGCAGGGGATGCTTCAGATGATGATCAAATGGTCATTTGTGAGGACGGTACAAATGAAATTGATCTCAAATGCAAAGAGAAAGTTACAGATTCCGATTCAGAATCTCATAGTGATATTGAAAATCGTTCATTTCAACAGCAACGTTTCAGTCCAAATAATAGTTGTACTGAAATCACTTGTAGACCAAAACCTATAAAACCGCGTTTACCTTCAAATGAAACATCCAAATACAGTCCAGTTGCAACAACAAATTCGTTAAGTTTTCATTGTTCACCGGTAAATCCATCTGGTGTGACGGCATTTCAGCCAACTGGTGGTGCGTTCAAAACAATGCCATTGTCACCAAAAGTGATTAAATCTGATATTAAATATGAAATTGAAACACATGAAAATTGGTTAAATAATTCACAGCCTAAAACAGAACCATTGTCACCGTGGGCTAGTTCTCCAGGCGTAAACAAACCAAATCAGACATTAGCAATTTTAAAACCACAAATAAAACAGAATTCCATCATACAAGTCAATGATCAAGGTAATCACTATCAATCACAACCATTAACTGTACTTATTGGCGGCCAACAAACACTTTGTTTAGCTAATGATAGTGAAAGGACTCAACCATTTGTTGTTGTCGCATCAACAGCTTCACATTGTGTATATATGCAGCAATCATTGCCCATACCCGTGTCAGATACAAATGGCCGTAGTGTAGCTGTACAATTAGTTCAACAAAAACCACCACCTACACAGTCTGTTATTGTTAGTCAACCACAAAGTAAAGTGATTACACAAAATGACTATCAAAATATACCAGCTACACCTAAAAGTACTAAAGAAGAAATCCAATCACCAATAGAAGATGGACAACAAACACAAACTACCACTAATTCTGAAGTTATACAACAAAATTCTAATCAAGAATTCAAACTAGCTCCAACACCAGCTCAACTTGGTAAAGCGCCCCTGCAAAGACGACAATCCATGGGTATGAATTTTTTGATACTATATTTGATATAATACTGATATTAATAGGAGACTTAAAATTAAATTTTTGAACAAAAAGTTAATTGCATGAAAATGTTTTATTTTAAATTCAGGTTTTATATGTATAAATTTTAAATTTTTTTCTTTCTTTTGATCACTATTTGACAGTTTTACAATTTATTTACTTAGTTTAATGTATTATCTATATTTTTTAGCTGTTTTTGCGTCAAACAACAGCCAATCATGTAGTGAAAATAGTGAGTCCTTAACTCCACCCGCTCCACCAACTAGTGTTGATGATAACCAGTCACCATTAACAAAAAAGAGTTTTTTTAAAAGGAATATAGTAGATGGTATGGACCGGTAAGTAGTTAATTCTAATTAAAATTTGAATTTCTAGTTAATTTTCGATTTTTGGAAGTAGAGTTTTAGAAACTGTAAATTTTGAAAAGAAATTTTCATCATTACCACAATTTAAACCAGAAGAGGGCCAGTCACCAAGCGCTATTTCAAGTCCAGGCATATTTAATTATAATAAAAAGAAGCCGTTAAGTGCTAGGACTTCAGTAGATGAAGAATCTGAAGCTGAAACTCCACAAGCAGTACCAAAATTAACTCCTTCAGGTAAATTGGCTGTAACAGGACATCAATTTTTTGGACCAGATTTTAATATCGACAATGTTAGAGGTAAGATATTAAACAACATTTTTTTTTTAAAGAAGAATATCAAAAAAATAATATTGTAGAAATGAGTGATATAGATGAAGTGACATCTCCTCGGACTCCTAGAACACCGGGCACGTCAAAGGAGTCAGAGAAAGGTCATAGACGTATGTTAGAACAAAGAAGGCAATTGGTAATGCAATTGTTTGCTGAACAATCATTCTTTCCATCGGCTCAAGCCACATCATCATTTCAACAGCAACATATTGAAGTATTTCCAACAAAAAATAGTCTTCAATTAAAAATACGCGAAGTTAGACAGAAAATGATGCATCAAGCATCTTCACATACACCGTCTAGTGCAAATAGTCAAAATAGTCCATTGACGCCCGTAGAACCAGTTAGGGTTTCATCTAATAGTTAGCTAGCAATGTGCAATAGCGTGTTGTCTTCCTTCTCTTTTATTATCGTTAAATTGACTGAGAAAAACAGTTAGTAAAATCGTAGATGTTTATATAAAGAAGTATATAGTATATATATTATATATATAGTATATACATATACATATATGAAAATTATATCTATCTGATTATTAGGATTTATTTCTTTCGTTTTTTAAACGCGGTCGTTAATAGTAGTGCAATTAAATAAGGGCTGTATAATAGCATCAGAAATTGAACAAGAAATTTATTTTTCTTAAAAAACAAATTTCTTGATTTATTTTTCAATAAAGCTCTTTACAGACTATTTCACAATATTTGATAAAGATCATACGTGCATTAGTTTATAATTTAAAAAAATGGTAAATATATATTATTGTGGAATAGGCATTAATAAATAGTATAACTTGCACAATTTCCCTCTGTCCTTCAGTTGATCGTACTAACAGTAAATTATTTAATCAATGAACAAATATTCTACACCATTCTCTCTTAAGCTGAATATTAAACAATGAACAATAAAAATCTGTATGAAATATTGAATGATTCATTTTTAGATGATAATATTCGGGTATTTTTGTACAAGAAAAATTTATAAGAAAATAATCGAAGGTAATCATAATATTTTGTTATGGGTTTTTATTGATTTTGTATTAATAAAAAAAAGGTAAAGTACAATCAGTACTCGGCTATCCCCACAGGTCTTTCACTAAAGAAAGTAAAAAATTATTGTTGCAATGTTATTATGGATGTATATTATTATAAATATTATTTTGTTTTAATCAAGATTTTAGTAATTGTATTCTTTTTTTTAAATATATTTTATTAATTAAAATCAATTATGATTCGTCAGGGAACTACATAAGGCATTCATTTTAGATGTTAATTAATTTTCTGTGGCGAATCACATTTTATTAAACTTTGTTGAATTAACTGTTGCATGTGTTTAAATAGTACCTTGCGTTATTTGCTACTTGATTAAATTTTAATAGCTATTTATTATACAAAGCTTAGGTATAAATTTTATTTGAAAAACGGTGCTCTTTTATTTTTCTTGCAATATTTTATTTTTGGTGCTTTCTTTATTAAGCTTAATTACTTATTTTATATTTCGTTAATTATCAGATTTTTTAACGTCATTTTTTATATATATTATTTTTTGTACTTAAATACAGAACCTCAGTATTTTCGTATTTTTCCAGAATATTATATTTATGAATCTAAAAGTTATTTTACAGAATTTTTACAAATGCAAAAAAATGTTTAAAAAGTGCTTTAAACGTAAATGAGACAAAAATTTGTTCTGAAATTTTGACTGTTGTAGAGGAAAAGCAATTATCTGCGATAAATATATAATTACATAGTATATAATAGTATATTTTCCATTTAGTTGTAAATATTTTTTTTTTTAATTAGATATTAAGTATGTTCATGTTTAATTTAATAATATGTATTTAGTTAATATTGAAAAAAAAAATAATTTGCCATGTATAACTTTATTTACATATTTTTTAGAAAATACCTAATATTTCAGATGATTTCATTCTTTGTATACAGGGTGTCCCAGTGATTATTTCACTTAAGAATGAAGTCATTTTTTAAGTTTGCTTGTAACTAAAACAATTTAAACATTTTTTACAAAAATTATAATCGTTTTTCACTTGGACAAACTGTATTTTTATATTTATTTAACTTGATGATGGTTGTGTTTTTACTTTATACATATAGGTACATGTTATCTATACAAAACATTTTTTATTGAGTCAAATGTTTCCCATAAAAAAACGCAAATCAACGTGTTTTGTTTGTTATTATTAATTGACATTTATTTACAAAAATTTATTATTTTTGTTAATAATTAATAAAAATGCCTTGAATGTGGTGTTGTATTTGTTATACAAGGTGTTAGCATTTTATAGTCAATGATCTCGTTAGTAACTCGTTCACAATAGCGTAAAAATATTATTAAAAAAAGAAACATAACAATAAAGATGATAATAGAAATATATTATATAATAAAAACTGTGCACCACACTGTTCTTCATGCACATTTGATGTATATAAATAAAAACTAACTTTTCAGTACAATTTGTACTCTCATATTTTATTTTATTTAAAAATAAAAAACATATAAATCACATACAATCACAAATAAATGTAATTATGTTCAAATTTTAAATTTGTTTTATTTTATCTACAATTATTATATGTATTTAAAACAATACAGGGTGTTTTTTAACTAGGAGATCACCTTCATCGGGAAAACCATTAAAGATACAAAGTGGAAATTTTGACTACCGTAGTAATTGGAGATGAACTTTTTTCCAAAAATATTCTCATTATTCTGAGACTTCCAATTATATCGAAAAACTGGCCACAACTTTCTTATTTTAAATGGAACCCCCATTTTTTTATTTAATATTTTTAAAATTTCAATTTTGTATTTAATGGTTTTCCATATTTAAAAACATGTTACCAGTTAGGATGTCGTTATTATGTGGGTTATAGGGAAAATTAAAAGAGTTATAATTGCATTGATGCTTTTTTATTATCTTTTTTTTACATTTTTTAAATGCTCGTTAAATAATATTTATTCTAAAACTATATAAACGTCAAATGAGTTGAATTTATTTTGAACATACTTTTGGCAATTCCATTTTGACTGTCCTTGTTTCTGATTTGTGGCTGAAGTCAGGGCTGGCACCCTTGTTGATTTGATCTTTCCATAATTGGACAATATTGCTCTTTTGCAAGCAATGGACTGAGACATTCTTGGTGACAGTTTCACCTTGTTGGCACATGCATGTTGGCATTGGACGGATGGTAAAGCAAGTTTCACCATTTTGGTCAACATAACGTGTTTGGTATTTGACACAACTGTTTGGTGATCCTCTTACACCCAAATTTTGGTAGAGAGAGTTCTTCTGGATGGAGTTTGCGTTGCCAACATCTTCATTGGAGATAACATTGGCGTACAATACTTTTTTGTCGTAGCATTTGCTTGAGTCTCTTTGTTGAGAACGTTGTTGGCCTTCAACGAATTGGTAGCTTTCGATGAAGTCTTTTACGTCATGAGCGATGCAGTTATCAGCAGTTAAGAAATCGGTGTTGTCGTCTCCATTAAATTGTCCACAGAGACCACGAACAGCATTGCGGAATTTACCATTAAGTGTTGTCAATTTGGCACGGTAACCATCGTAGATCAAATAGAAAGCATTTTGTACTTCGACTTTCACTTCACCATTGCGTAAAGAATAGATTTGAATGTAACCATTGTTGATGTCGTGACTCTTAAGGTTGCTGTAGGTGATTTGTTGTCCATTAACGTAAACTTTAGCAGTTGGGTTTGAGCCGCTGCGTTCATTTTGTTGGTTTGAAGCTGGTTCTAAAGTGATGTCTAAATATTTTCCTTGAGTTTGTGGAACATCTACGGTGATTTTGATATCTTTTTGTTTCTTGTTGTCCTTGTTGGAACGTACAAGTACAGCATAGTTTTCAACTTGGTAGCGTAATAATTGTTGATCGACAGATAATTGGTCTTGAGCATTTTGACGAGCGTGTTTTGGTACGTATTGAAGCATTACAGTCCAGAAGTTTCCAAGAGAAATTGGATAAGTTTTGTAGTTGAAAGTGCTGGCTTTGGTTTGGTCAACAACGCAAATTGCTGTAAAGAGAACATTGGATTAGTAAATATTAATTTAATTAAAAAAAAATTACATACGTCTATAAGTTTTAAGTCCCATATATCTGCCACTAAGGCGAGAACGTAAATGGAATACTGGATGGACAGCTACAAGAGGGCGCATCCATTCTGGAACCCAGACGTTTCTGATTGTGGTTTCACCTTCTGGTGTTTTTACGGTAACATTGACACTTTCGAATCTTGGGCCGAATCTACCTTGTACAGTTATTTGGCGACTATCACCATTTTCGTTTTGTTCTAATTGTGGGTACAATTGAAATTTGATCACATTAAAGATGGATTTAACATATTCTTGGTGTTCGCTTCTGACATTCTTGTGTTGGAATTTAATATCAAATTGATCCAATAAATTCATGCGTGTAGTCATGTTAGCACATCCAGGTAAATGATGGTTACCTTCTCTCATTTCGTGTTCGCAACGTTTGTATTCAAGATCTTCAAGTAAATATTGTTTGCGTTCTTCGCTTCTGCGTAATTTTGCTTGGATTTCAATTTTGGCTGATGATTCATAATCTTGACCGTATGAAACTTGAATTTGGCTGTCGAAAACTGGGCTTTGTTTAAGAGAGTCGGTTAAATCAAGACCATTTGTGTTTTCAATATAATTCTTAGCGCTAACACCAACTTGGTATTCTTGTTGACCAGAAACAGCTCTGCGGTAGTAGATAAGGACCTTTGATTTAGGATCTACGTTGCTCTTGGCGACGGCAGCAGTGAAAGAGTAATCAATGCGGTTATTACCTTCGAAGTTGACACCAATATCGAAGACATCAGCGTGAGCGTTGTAAAGTCCAGGTGTTACCTTTTGAATGAATTCGTTTTGGCGTTCTTGGGATTGTTCAGAAATGCGACTACTGATTTGTTTCAATTCATTGTTGAAGTTGTAATTGCTGCTGTCTTGATTGTCAGAGTTATATTTATGTTTGAAACCAGATTGGATTATAATTTTCTTAGTTGATGATTGTTCAGGTAAATATTCGACATCAACTCTGCTGTATTCAATTGAGTTGTCTCTCCACAATTGCAATAAACCTATATTTTCTCCACGTAACAATTTGCTCCAGTTCAACAATTTCATGAATTTTCTGTAGTAATCTACTTTCACTTTCAATGCAATTCCGGTGTAATGTTTGCCGAAAACTTGATCAATAGATTGTTGTTGTTTGTTTCTAATTTGGTGTGTGGTTGATCTTAAAGTCAAAGGTTCAATGTTGGTAACGTCAGCAGTAGCGGTGTATGGCCAGGTACTGTAGTGTAATAAATGTTTTTGTTCATTGTTGTTATTGTGTTCAACTTCCAAAGTGATTTGGTTTTCTTTAACGTTGACATTAGCTTTAGCGAGGATTGGAATGTTCACTTGATATACTTTGTCGTAACCAGAGAAGTATTGTTGATGATCGAAAGGTGTGATGAAAGAAAGACGACCTTGTTTTCTGGTGGAAACAGATACGTGTAAGTCTAAATATGCTTCAACATTTTCTGGGCGTTGAAGATAACCGTTATTGTAGATTTCTGGGTTGGTGTTGCCTTGCAATTTTCCTTCAACATTGATAGCTACTGGTTTGTCGTATGTGTACAAGAATGGAAGACCCATTTCAGTTGGGAAAGACATGGCAATTTGTTCCATATTATACAATTTGCTGTAGTGGAATGATTTGCCATTTTTGAAAATTTGTTGGTAATGACGGATTATTTCGGGCAATTGTTCAATAGAGTTGTTATCGAATGACCATAATTTTTGAATGTAGCCTAAGCTGACATATAAGTTGCCTTCCAATTGTTCACGTTCTTCAGATTTTAAGTTCAATAATTTGGCAATTTTGTCGCTTGAGAATTTTCCACTGCCTGCTAATTCATCTTGATCTTTGTCTTGTTTATATTGTTCAGTTTGACGTTTAAAAACGTTTGTCAATTCTTCAATGCTTGACACCATAGAATCCATATACATACATTGGAGTGGTCCATTACGTACAACTAAGCGAAGGTATTTAGGAAGTAAAGAATCTTCACTGCCGATGGTTTGGAAAACTTCTTTGTCGTATTTAAGTTCATTGATAGCGTAACTGCGGAGGTAATTGTGTCCATATTGATATCCATAAGTTTTTGATGTCAAGAATGGTTTGGCTGCTTGGGCAGAAGCGCGCCTATAAATAGAAAAACGTATTTATTATAATTTTTTTTTTTTTTAATTATCAATTTTCTTACAAGTATTCGAATTCTTGTCCTTTAAGTTCAGCAGCACGTTCAATGGTAGATTTAACAGCAGCGTTAACGTATTCATTGGAATCAACGTGTGTGTATTCAGCCATACGTTGTAACATATCAGTTGGAGGGCTAGTACGGATCAATTGGTAAACAGCAGCAGATCTGACTTCTTGGCTTTCACCTGAGTTTTGGTAAATTCTGTATAAAACATTGCGTGCAAGTTCTGGGTGTGTTTCAACAATTTTGTCCATAGCGACTACCATCATTAAACGTTGGAATTGGGATGCTTGTTCTTTACCTTCCAAATAAGTTTCAAAAGCTTTGAGTACACTTGGGTGTCCAATGTTTCCAAGAGCACGGATGTATACATGGATTTTGCGTGTATCAGCTTGATCATTGCTTTTGTGTAAACGTTCATTCAAGTATGGGATAACGGTTTCTTTAACGAATTGTTTTGATTCAGAATTGTAGAAATAACCGAAACTGTGTACTGGATATTGATTTCTGGAGTCGTATGGGCTGACTGCTACTTTACGTAAAAGATTGGTGAAAGCAAAGAGGCCACTTTCGTTCAAGTATTGTTGGTTCATTACTTTGTCGCTAATAATAAAGTTGTAGAAAGAACGTAAATATTCGACTGTTGGTTGACGGGCATTATGTGCGGCGGCGGAAATGGCGTGTGCTGTTTCCAAAGCAGACATTTTGTCGTTTTGATACCATTCTTGGATAATGACCAAAGCGGGTCCAGTACCAGCTTCAGAGACAGCATCGCGGAAAGCAGCCCAAGTGTATTGTTGAGCACCTTTTTCTTGTGTGTACATTTTTCTGGCAACTTGGCGTAATTCTTCAACATTCATTAAACGGATCAATGAAGTCAAGATGGTATATCTGTTCAATGTGCTTTGTTCCAAAATTTCTTTTGGTGATTGCAATTCACGTCCAATTTGTTGAGCAACTTTTTGTACATTTTGAACAACATCAAAGTTTGGATCTTGTTTAATTGATTCACCTTTGTAACCAATATAGAAAGGTAACAATGGGCTTTGTGGAGCTTCATTCATTTGGGGTTGTTCTTGTTGTTGAAATACTTCGTAAGCATTTCTGTATTGGTCCCATTGTTGTTCTACGTTACGTCTGAAACGGCCTTGGCTTGGTGAATAAAAACGTTCTTCACTAGAACTGTATTGAGAATAGTCTTCATCTTTATTTTGACTGTTGTATTCCATACGGCGGGCATTGTTGTTGGAGTTGAAAGGTTGATTGAAACGGTATACAAGACCACCAAGTGGGACAGGGCTGGATAATTGTTGAACACCATTTGATGATTTTACATCAGCTAATGTTACATTTACCATACTGATTACGGAACCTCTTTGTTGGTCGTTCAATGTTGGTCTCATAATAATTTTATCAACAGTGCAAGAGTATTGCATTGTGTAACGGTTCATTTTTCCAGAAACAATAACACGAGATTCTGAGCTACGGTCAAAGTAACCACCCATTTCATTGCTGGCCAATTCCCAGTCATCAACATTGATAAATCCATAGTGGTACATTGGTCTTTGTTCACTGTGGCTGTAGTTCTTTGATTTTACGATTTCAATGTGATATCCATCAGCTTTAAGTTGTGGATGACGCACCAACCATGGTTCAGCTTCAAGGATATGTTCTGGTAATTGATGGATATCGTATAAAGTTTCAGTTTTGCCTGTGACTGTTTCTTCCATTGTTTTGAAGACAGCGGTGTTAGAATCTTCATGTTCAGGTAAAGTGTTGAGGTGGCTGGGTATTAAGTTTTGGCCTTGTGTGTCCAATTGGTATTGACTCACAATACTTTTAATGATGTTTGCTTCCCAGTTAGATACCTCTTGTTCAACGACAACGTCACGGACTACGCCATCTTTCATAACGATTTCGAATGGTTTACCAGACATTGGTACATTGGTATAGCTTAATTGAGAGTCATCAATTTCGCTTAACCATCCTTCAGGTAAGTTGGAGTGTACTTTAGCATATTTGGCATTGAAGATTCTTCCGTAAAGTGAGTCGGCGTTTTGAGTAGAGATTGTTAATTGCGCTCTAAGAGCGACACCGGCATATTGGTCAGCAACTTCATGTAAACTGGCAAGGGTTCGGGCTCGGACGTCATAAGTGTATTCGGTGTTTTGTTTCCATCCTGGATTTTGAGAGCCAAAGGCTAAGCCCACTATAACAATGAAGAATTTGTATTAATTCACCATTCAAAAAAAAATTTATTTTTTTACTTACCAAATACTAGTAAAGTCAATTTAGACCACATCATCTTGGACACTTGAACGTTCACTGAAGTGTGCCGATTATGATTTTCAAATCAGTATATATACTAAAAATTTTGATATAAAAATTGCATTTCATTGATAAAATGTTAAAACGCGCGATTCAGCATATTTCTTATTATAATGCAAATATGCAATGTTATTAAAATCTGTTCACGAGGATGATAGTAGAAAGAATTAGAAAGCACCTAGTAACAATATTTTTGTAATTATACCATTAACATTTTCTTATAAGTAATTTTCATCATTTTCATTTCATTTTTATAAATATTTTCAAGACGTTCTTGATCTATATAAATTTTCATTTCTATCCTAGTGACTTAATTTTTGGTCATTAATTTTCATAATAAATAATAAAATATTATATGTATATTTTACATATTTCGTGCTCATAATTTTCAGACATGTAACAGATTAGGATTTCAAAAATATTACGTCAGTGAACGAATGAAAAGTTATTTCAATTATTTTACAAGTGTGTGTATAATATTCTTTCGTAAATATTTTTCGATTACTATAAAAAAAGAATTGATAACAATTCATAAATATCTAATTAATTATAACTACACCTGATTATGTCTTTAGTTAAATAAAATAATGAATTTATCAACATATTTGGTCGTTATCTGTTCATGTAACACATATTGTTATTTACCGCCCCTTATTCATAAAAAAAATAGATGCCATCACATAATTATAATAAAATATTAAGTGCGTGTATTTTAAGTATTTGACGTCTGTCATTCAATATATACAATGCATCGCGACGCTCAGCATCCAGTATTTCCCAAGATTTTATCCAACATATTTCCCAAAGTGAAACTAATTCTCATTTATTGTTAACGTAAAATATGTTATTCAAGTTGTAAAGTTTTCCGAGACATTTTGCGCATAAATTTGACTAAATTTGTTATTAGTTATACATATTTTATAATATAATTTACTTGAGAGCCTTGAATATAACTCATTTCTAGTGTTAATTAAAGAATAAAAAAGTAATCAAACATGATTGTTGAAGAAGATTACGAAAATAATACATATATGGATTATTATAACGGGGAGGTGGATACGCATTCAATATTTGATTGGAATGAATTGATACCAACCCTTGTTGTTTATGGTGCAACATTCATTTTAGGCTTAATTGGAAATATATTAATTATATTTACAACATATCGTTATCGTCGTATGCAAAATGTCACAAATGTTTTACTAGCTAGTTTAGCTTCTTGTGATTTACTTTTAATTGTTATTTGTATACCTGTTAGGGTAAGTCAAAATCGAATATACCAGATCAATTAATGAAATTACATAATTTTCAAAGTCATTAATGGGTAATCTACAAATTGTGAATTAATTATTAATGAAATCCGTTTAAAGATGACGTAAATTTGTTTCGATAAAATAATGCAACTTTTTGCAAATTTTGTTATCATTATAGTTTTTTCCAACATGCACTATTATTACATACATAGATTTAAGACGTAATTCATTAATTTCCAATAAATGTTGTCAGTTGAATTTTCTGACATATTTTAATTATTTTTCATTGTTTTCAAACGCAAAGTTAGGACGTTGACTTGTTAGTTACCAAATAAATACAGTGTGGTTTGTCGCCAAATAAAACAATAACATATGTACCTATAAACTCATCCATAATAATAAATTTATTCTAAATTTGAATATAAAATAATTATTGAATAGAATAGAAAATTATCCGAATATTTATTACAATTAAGATAAATCATATTGTTACCATGCTATAACTTTTATCTATACTGATACATTAGCTACATTATAATAAAGTAAATATTTAACACATATGCTTATTTAAATGTATCAAAATTAAATTAATTATACTATAATTGAATTTTTTCCATCATGTACTTAATTTTATTTTATTCATTTAGGTACCTAATACCTATATGATATTATGAGGCATTTTATACAACGTATAAGTTGCTAAGTGTTTCCATTTTTGTTAAAATAATAACATTTTATGTAATAAATCTTGGTTAAAGGTGTTTAAAATGATATATACAAAACATGTTATTTTTAACATATTTCGGGCTTCAAATAATAAAAATATTAGTTTTAACTTAATTTATTAAATCAAATACGGACATTATTTTATGAAGATTTAGTATATAAAATTGAAAATAGAAATAGATTTTTTAAAAGCTTTCTAAAAATATAGATTTTAATTAATTTTATATTTGGATATTGATGCTATAATATTTATTTACATACATATCTAATAAATGGCCATCTACTTGAAAATTACTTACTCAAGTGCTAGTATAATTTGCTGAGTTTCTGGCATGTAAAAATTCATTTTTATTTTAAACTGTGTTTATGAACATTTACTTTGTAAGTACTGTTATGTTAAAAAAAAATTAAAACATTTTTTTTTGTAAAACTAAAGTACGCAATAAGAAAGTGTTTGAAAATGTTTGGAGCATAAAATAGAAATAATACATAATTAAATTAATTATGTTTAATTACAATAATACTTACTTACTAAGTACCTACTATCTTCTAAATACAAATTTTATTCATTATTGACAAAAGTTTAGTAGTCAATACTCAATAGGTATATTTCTTAAATTTTCTCTTAAACATAATTTATTTTGTAAAATTTGAGAATGTCTTCTTCAATAGAAGACACGTTTGTAATAACATTTCAACAAATTGATTAAAGCAGTAACAGACTTTCCAAAACAAAAATGTATGTGTTTTATTAATACACATACATATATACAAATCTATAAAAATGTTTACACATTTTCAAGTGCTATTTTCTACAAAAAAAATTGATGTTACGGGAACTGATATAAAAACAAATTTAAGTCATAAAAATTATGTTTTCTGTTTATTAGGTATGTATGTTTTTACCTCAACCAATTTAAAGAATATTTTATGTACTTAAACTTATATACAAAGCGTTCAACGTTAGAAAAACCTCGGCCGCGCATGGACCGAATGGTATTCGACACGTTACGGCAATTCAGAGCTCCACTACTAAGTAGGCAGTGGCGTAACTACTATAACTATGATACTATGAATATTATGTAGGAATATGTGAGTGCATTATGCATAGCCCTATAAGCGAAAGACGAGTCGTCTAGGTGCGTATTTAAAATTGTTGGGTTTCTCCCTCTCCAAAAATACGACTACGCACACTAGCCAAGGTTTTTCTAACGTTGAACGCTTTGTACTTATGTATAATATTTTTTTTTAATGATATTAATGTTTATTAGGTGGCAAAATTATTTTCCTACACATGGCAAATGGGAGAACTTGTGTGCAAAACTGTCCATTATATGCAAAACGTATCTGCAATTTGTTCAGTATTTACATTAACTGCAATTAGTATAGAAAGGTACTACGTAGTTACATAAAACATAAACATTATTCTAAATAAAAATCTAGATCGAAAAACTTTTTGAAGTTACAATAACAGATGACATAAAACGCATTTTATTGATTTTTTATAACAAAAAATGATTATTAAATGATGATTACATACGTTAATTAAATTATAACTAAAGTTCATCAATTATTTATCAATGAAACAACTTATGTTTGCAGAAAATTTTCTTCAAAAGGTTATCTTGCTTTTTTTTTATTATAATTTTGCTATAATGTTGCATTTATAATATATGTATATTATAGTTATATATTATAACATTGTGTTTAGATACTACGCTATAATTCACCCAATGAAAGCTAGATATATTTGTACAATTAGTCAAACAAAAATGATAATATGTTTCGTATGGATTTTATCTTTTATTTTGGGCACTCCAACTTTATACGTGCAGGTACACATGCATATGCATACACATATTATGTATAATATGGAATGGAAGTCAAACAATAAAATTGTTTACAAAACAATTTGTTCCTATTTTTTTTCAGACACATTTACGCGTTGGCCCTAACGAAAAATATTTTTGGTGTGTTAAAAATTGGGATAATTCATTTATATGGAAATTGCATGAATTGTATTTACTATTTTTTATTTTAATTGGACCATTTACAATAATGACAATTTGTTATTTATTAATATGTTTGGAAGTATGGAAAGTGATGGAACGTAGATCGGTGATGACAAGTAAAAATGCGTATGAATGATTTCATTTTGTTTGAAAACAAAATGTAAATAATTATATAATTCCGTAGAACAAATAAAATAAATACCATCGATAACGAGAAAAATTTTGAAACAATACAATTAAATGAAATCAATAAAAAAGTTCATAAAAATGGACGTGATGATACGAAAATGGTAAAACAAGTCATTTATATGCTTGTTGCTGTCGTCATTTTTTTTGCAGTTTGTTGGACACCACTTTTAATTGATAATGTCCTTACGGCATTTGGAGTTGTACCACATCTTCGTGTTGGATCTCTTAAATATATGTCATCCGCATTCCATGTACTGGCATACTTCAACAGGTAACTAGGAATAATTTATTATTAAAGCAGAAATCTTTATAAAATCGCGTTTTCAAGCTGTCTCAATCCCATCATTTACGGATTTATGTCGAAACATTTTCGAGAATGTTTTCAAAATTTGTGTTGTGGATGTTTTTCACATAAAAAAAGACATTATAGGGGTAGCAGTAATTACAGTTTACGACAAATTTCAAGAACAAATTCGCAAACAAAGAATACTTCAATTAGATAATTTTTTCAAATAAACATAAATGTTATGAAACAGTTATAGTGATAACAGAGTTATTATATACAAATATACGTATCACTGATTCAATCAATTTATTTGTAATAAGTCTAAACTTCTATTGTAACTAAAAAAAAAATCTCTACATTTCAGTACTTACTTAAAATAGTTTTCTAATGAAAATTCCTATGCTATTTTCATTGTATTTGATAAATAGATATATAAATGTTAAAGTGATTTATAGTGGTAAACTATCATTTGAATTATTTTTAGTATTTTACTTTCTCTAGTCAGTGTTTTTTATATTGTATAAATATTTGCTTCGAAAGTAATGTTATTGTACAATAAAATGCATATACAAATAAAAATGTCGAACTTTTGTTCCAAAAACACCTATAAAACAATTTAATAATAAAACTTCATATTACACATATGCGAAAGATTTATTCAGGAACGCTTATTGAATTTTAACATCGCTTAAAAGCTGTCTAATATTATCAATGGAAAAATTTGAGGAAAATATTTTGGAAAATATATTTCTATAATTATATTCATCTTCCAATTCTTTTGACAGTTGCATTGCTCGCAATATGATACTGTTTTTAAGACCCGACAAACGGGCGACATTAAATCCATAAGATTTCGGACAACGTCCCTCAATAATTTTATATAAGAATGTGACTCTTTCATTCAACGCATCGCCCTCATTTTCAACCATACAAGCCTTAAAATAGCGATTTTAAATATTATTAATAAATTAATAATAACATCTTACCATATGTCCCAATTGTATGTCATCTCTTCCGACAAAGTGATCGATTAATGAATGATAATGAGTTGAAAACAGTGTGCGACATTGTATTTCTGTTAATTTTCTTACATAAGCAGTTGCAATTGCATTTCCATCATGTGTTGAAGTACCTCTACCCAGTTCATCTAATAAAACTAAAGAATATTGGGTAGCGTGTTGTAAAATAGCTCCTGCTTCAGATAATTCGACCATAAATGTTGATTTTCCTTGTGTTATTTCATCCTCAGCACCTAAACGAGTAAATATACGATCAATCATTGTAATACTGCAACTTGAAGCTGGCACGAAACTTCCCTAGAAGAAAATAAATTTTTACAAAATTACAATATGCAGTTTTATTTAAAAACACACAATTTGAGCCATTACACAAATGACTGCTATTTGACGCATTAATGTGGATTTGCCACCCATATTTGGACCAGTTATAATATAAATATTTGCATGACTATCCACTCCCATTCTAATATCATTTGGTACGAAATTATTAATATTTGTAATACAAGGATGTCGGCCGTTTTCAATCAAAATTTCAACCTAAAACCATTGTTTGTAAAAAAAATATATTAAAATAATAAATGATTATTACATTATCCGAAAACGGTTTGATTTGTGGCATACAAATATCTTCGGAATATAAAACAGCGTAAGATGCTAAAGCACATAATACATCTAATTTTGCTAAACACTGTGTTACTTCATCCCAAAGTTCATTTCTGAAATTTTTCTAAATAAGTACTATTTTATTTAATAAAAAAAATGTAATGGAAAAACCTTTTAGAGAATTTGGCAAAAACTCGTCTATTTAAATCAAGAATTATTTTAGCACGTTCGTTTTCAGCCTTCATCATTTCAGCTAGCAAATTCTATAATAAAGCATAATATGTTATATAAATATTTTTCGAAATTGTTATTATAAAACCTTTGTGGTTGGTGTAGAATATCTTTTGTAACCTTTCTTAGAGCTTTCCAACAAATAATCATCGGTTACTTTTTTTGTATAATTATCAGGTATACTTAATTGAAAACGTTTTCTATCATTTCCAAAATAAGATAATTTACATCCAAAGAATTTCTCTTGTTCTTTTAAATAAGCATTTAATTTGTCATTAATAAAACGAATATTTTCTTCTGCATTATCATAATCATCTTCTTCACCTTTCTTTGGTAATATTTGTCCTTGTTTTTTAGCTTCTTCAAAATCAAAAGCGTTCTAAAAATATATATAGCTTTTTTTTTCTTAGATTAATTTTTAAAAAATTCTATACCTTAAAATATTGTAAGTCGTCATTTAAGTTAATATTGTTTCCATTTGGCTTATATTGTGTTATTTCCCTTAGTAAACGAGATTCACAACTGGAGAATAATGTTGGTATTTCTTGTACTAATTCAAATGCATTTAAAGTATTTATCAGATCCAATATTTTACGTTTGGAGTATCTTTTTTCTTCATATAATATAGCTCTACCATCTGGATGGTCTTTAACACATAAACGGTTACCATAATTATGAATTCTAAAAACAAACATTTCCACGTAAAACCGTAATAAGCAATTTTAAAAAATTACGCTTACTTAGCTATTTGTCTTCGCAAATCTGGTAATTTTCTTAGCAAGTCTTGCGTTGTTTTTAATAATTGTGGATTGTGATATAGTTCTTTTATTGCATTTTGCCGATCTGTAATTAAATCGATATTACAAGACGGTCGACAAATCCATTCTAGTAACAATCTAAAACGTAATAATAGACAAAAAATTATTATTTTATCAATAATATTGTCATAAGATTTAAAAATAGACGTAGAATTGTAGAAAATGGTTTTTTCTGATAAACTTGATTTTCCTACCTTTTGCCAAATGCCGTTTTACAATTATCCAAACTCTTTTGCAAAGAACCCATCCCACCTATCAAATCTAATTTCGAAATCGTTTTTGAATCAAGCACCATAAAATCTCTTTGTAATAAATTTTTAGTTAAATTCAATGGTGTATGTATAGAGAATTTTTTTAAAGAAAAAATATGTCTATCAATTTCCGAATACTTCAAATACCAAACACATGCCCCTAAAGCACTAAGAGCTAGTTGAAATTCATCCTTAGGAGTAAAATTATCAGCAATTTGTGGAAATAAATCAGGCCATTGAAAGTTATTTTTTTCATCACGAAAATAACATTCATTGTAAAGCTTTTCCAACGTTTGTGTTGGGGTATAAAATTCAGTTTTTGATGTTAAAGTTTCTTTACGTACATCTTTATAATGGACTTTTATTATTGAGTTTAAATTAGGCGATTTTGCTCCTCGTTCTAACAGAAACTGCAATCAAATAAATTAATTTGAGCTTTTAAAATTTTTCTTCAAATACTACCATTCCTGGTGGGTATTCAGAAAAAATTGTCATTAATTTTGAACAATATTTATCATCATCAAATTCTGATAAGAAAACTGTACCTATAGTGGCTTCAATAAAACATAAGCCAAATCTAACTTTGTTGTTTGGTAATTGCTAAAATATAATTAATTTTTAAGTTACATATATTTAATTGATCTATCAAATAAATTATTAATACTTTTTCACAAAGAGCATATAGAAAACACGAAAACACATTGCCAGATTCTGGCATTTGTGCTGTGTGCAACAAAGCGCCTTTACAAGAAATTTGACATATTTCTCTTCTAACCACTTTATCAAATTTAGTAGTTTTTGTTTGTTTATTGCTACAACGTTCGGCCATCATATCTGGCGTTTCTGTTTGTTCCACTCTAGCTACCTTGTAGCCCTTATCAATTAATATACCCTTCATTTTTGCGTAAGCTCCTTCCGGAAACCCGGAGTGCGCAAATTCACCCTAAAGAAAAGCATTAATTTTTGACCTAAACTTATTTAACTAAAAATTTACCTTCATATAAGAGAATCCAAGCTCTTTTACACCAATAACAGCATCCATATGATATAGTTCGTAGAATTTTCCAACTTTAAAAAAGAGTACACAATCGAAATGATCACTTTTCAGTTTCCACCACTGATACATAGCTGGTGTTAAGCCCTTTAAAAAACTATCAGGAACATACAAAGTGCGAGGATTATATTGAGGGTCCTTCGGAGACCGCATATTGGCGTCCTTTATTTTATCAGGTTTCAAGAACTCCAATTTATTGTGAAGCCAATTATTATGAATGTCAACTAAAGCAACTGTTTTCTTTAAATCTCGTTTTACATCAAATTCATGTTTAATATTTGATTCATCATTATCTTCTTTATTTGTTTGTTGTTTAAATGTAAACGATTTAATAGTATCTTTCAGATCTTTCTTGCTAATTGATTGATCTTCATCAGAATCAGTATCAGAAGCAATTCTTTTAAATTTCTTTTTACTGCTTTTTACTGTTTTATTGGGAGATTCATTCTCACTACCAGAATCACTCTCCAAAGTTTTAATACGTCTACGTTTGTTCGATCCTTTAATAATATCCTCGTCCTCATCTGATCAACGAAAATCAAATCAAAATAAGTGAAATATTTGTAAATTAAAATGATATTACCAGTTTTTAGGTTAGCTACTTCTGGTTGCTGAATTTTCTCTTCAATTTTCGGTGTTTTCGCTTTTGGCGATTGAAAATAATTCAACAGCGTGTTACTTTGACCGATACTATGCTTTTTCGACATTTTTTGTTTTTAAAATGCACGTATTAAAGCTATATCACTCAAGAGAAAATTTAAACCGCGCGAAATGCTCATATCAGTTTAAAACAGGGTTTCACAATACTATGTGTTTTACTGGTGGAATAACTACCTACTTAAAAAAAATAATTTTATTTAAATTCAAAAATTTTTATTTAACTCAATATATATATCGAATAATTATAAATGTATAAAGCATATTAAACATGAATACAATAGATATGGCATATTTATAGCATATAAAAATGATAAAGAATATTTAATAAAAATTAAACATAATTTTCGTCATCTTTTCCTGCAATCCAGTTTTCAATTTCTTGAACACTGTAAAAAAATTATTTAAAAATTAATTTTATAGCCGTTTTATTTAATTCCTTACGTTCTTGGCACTTTAGTCAAATTCACTGCACCTTCTTTGGTGATAAGAACGTCATCTTCAATGCGAACACCACCAAAATTTCTAAACCTATTTAAAACTTCAGGTACTAAAAATTTTGATAAAGTTTGACTGGTCAAAGCATCATCAAGTAACTAAAATTAGACAAATTAATAATAACACCTTTAAAAAAAATAAGGAACTTACTACATCAATGAAATAACAGCC
Source organism: Oryzaephilus surinamensis (assembly GCA_004796505.1). NCBI lineage: Eukaryota > Metazoa > Arthropoda > Insecta > Coleoptera > Silvanidae > Oryzaephilus > Oryzaephilus surinamensis. The sequence goes on from SSSI01009903.1 coordinate 40,759, forward strand.
GGGTTCAATAGTAAGAACCATATTTTCTTCTAAAATTCTAGCAGTTCTCAATTTATTTAGTCCAATTTGTTTGGGTCTTGGAGGATTTTTCGATAAGTAACCACCAACATCATGTACATCCAAGCCTATCAAGTGACCTAAACCGTGAGGTTGAAATATGGCTGCTAAGCCAGCACTTAACATTTCTTCAACGTCCCCTTTTAGTAAACCACCTTTTTTTAATTCTTCAAGTAATACTTTATTGGCTAATGTATGCATCGAAGGCCAGGAAACACCTGGTTTGGCTGTTTTAAAAACAGCCAAATTTGCAGCAAGAACAGCTTCATAAATAAACTTTTGATCGTCCGTAAATTTGCCATTAGCTGGAAACGTGCAAGTTATATCCGCTGCATAGCCAAAATAATTTCCACCCATATCGAACAAACTAAATGAATTTAAACGTTTATTGACATTTTCTGATATGTATGTATTAATTGATTAATTGAATATACCAAATGTCTCCGTCTTTGAGAATATAATTGTTTGGTGCACCAGCATGACCATAATGTAAAATAGCACCATTATCTCCTGTACAACAAATGCAAGTGTACGAAACATGTCTACAGCCTCCAACACTGTAACAATAGTTTAAAAATTCTGATTCACATTGGTATTCCATTTTTCCAGGTCTCGCCATCCGCATTACTTTTCTGTGAGCTGCTGAAGAAATTTCAGTTACATACTTTAACACTTCTAACTCTAAGGCGGTTTTATAAACACGTCTGAAATTTAAAAAAGATACTTATACAATGCTTATTAACAATTACCAGTAAATTACTAACAAGTCAGCTATTTCGGGAAATAAGATTTCATTGTCTACAAGAAACCTGCAAGATATTTCAATTGTTTATACTTTATTTTATAAACATAAATATTAAAATATTACTGATCGATGCCTTCGAAAGTTGCTTCGTTAGCTGTCCACTGACCACTGTCTGTATTGACTCCTTTCTAAAAATTACAATTCCTTAACATTAAACCTTTGTTATTAATACGTAATCATTTTTACCAATGTTAACAATTTGGCCCTGTTAATTTTCCTTAGAACTGGAACAATCTGTAAATGTAAAAATAATATAATTCAGATCTAATAAATAGGTACAGTAATTTAATTTTTTGTATTTTAAAGATTTATATAACTGTGCTTGTATCAAAACAATTTTATTTGGTATAACAAAATTGTACCAAAAAATAACTAATTTATAGTAATTTTTCATATAAGTATGATGTATTTTATTATGCCTATTTTGAAAATTTTCAGTATAATGAAAACGGAAACAAATAAAATATTGTTTATCAATTATCATATTAAATTTCTTTTCCACATTTAGAGGAAAGACGATTTATATGGCTTTAAAAAAGTAAATATATTTCATATAATTATTATTTATTATTTATTAGTATTACACATACATATAAGAAAAATAAAAATATAAACAACATATACGTCACTGTCTCAAACATCAATGATACCAGTTTATTTATAAATTACAGTAGTGGCATTCGATTTATTTTTCAGTTTATTTTTCTTCAATGAGAAGAATTTTAGATTAGATAGGTAAAAAATTTTAAATACACAATTGTAATGTTACCCAATTTGGAGTATATAACATAAATATACAAAAGTAATAATAAATTACGTAAAATTCTATTAATATTTTTCCGTAAAATATTTATTACTATAAATGGTATACAAATAATAACAATAACAATAAAAAATAAATAAATCTTATATGTATGTATATAGTTCGATTTTGATTTTACGCAATTAAATAAAATAATGTATATCTTGAATAGCTGCATTGAACATCTGTCTCTAAATACATTTTGACCCAATTTTTAAATTATCGTTTATACAATATATTGTTACTATTTATTGATAACATATTAATAATTATGTCAAATTAATATTATAAGTTATTTAAATGAAATAAATTAATTAAACATTTTGTAATATTAAGAAATGTTATTTTTAATTACCTCATCGACATAATAAACATTGGGAATATCGTATTTTTTAGAAAAATCCTTAGGTGTATGCAATGGTCCCATCCAAACAGCATAGGAATCTGGAAGACGTGGAATAAACAAATATGATTCACCTGTCATTATATCAACAGCTCCATAACATCCCTCTTCCAAAACACCAAAAGACCACATAAAATACGATTCCTTAAAATAAATAAATAAGTAAATAAAGTGCTGCAATCTTTTCAAATACGTATCCTAATATGTTTACATTAAACATATTTAAAATTTGTTTTACGTTTTATTGTATAGTTGTTAAAATGTGTAACATTTTACAAAACAATTATAAAGTGTTTTGTAATGCAAAACTTTCTCATTTTTATTTATATATGTACAGGGTGAACATGACTTTTTTATTACGTGCAAACTAAACATAAAATACTTATAAATTTAATTAAAATACATATACAAATATTCTATTAAATAAGTTGGACCATGTGAAAGTTCATAGATGATTAGTCAGACAATGTGGCGACGACTTAATATTACACAACATTATATTCAAACTTAATTTAAATGATATAATATAATGGTGGCCGTAACAATTCATATTTTATATAATTATACAAATCAATAAACATCTTGAAACAGTAAACTATTTAGGTACTTATTTTATTAAAGTCAATATAACAATATCTAAATATCTACTGGGATTTTTATTAGATAATACATACAAATTGTTGCTGAAATTTTTTATTCAAAAAACGTTTCAAAATCAATAATATGTCAATGAACTTGCAATTACAAGGAAATAACATTATTGTTTATTTATTTATAAAAAGAAGTAAGCGATATTTATTGCACGTCTGACATATTAAGCAGTTTATAAACAAAGAAGTAGATCTAATAAGAACATGATTATATAACATAAAAAAACATTTCTCTCTAATCATTAGATGGATTGCAGATAAAATTTAATACAAATAATGATTAATTAATTTGTACGAACTAGATAATATAAATGAATAATAGAAATTTCATACTTTATACTATGCAATATTTTCTTTTTGTTTTTTTTTTTATTTTAAAAATGTTTGGGTGTATAACCTACTTTAAACCACGGTCAATGTTCGATTATATTATTATTAAATGCTGACGTATTATTCGCGAAAAAGAAAGGCATAATATTACTATATGTACATATATAAGTAGAAAGTTACGAAAAATTAGGCAATGCATTCACAACACAAACAATTAGTTGAGTTATATACTTACATATTATATTTCGCAAAAATAATATATATGTACTTATTTACTTATCCATTTGTTTACAATGCAATGAACTTACAAACAATAATAAAACTATTTATGTAAATAAAGTAAATATAACGTCGAGGAAACTAGTTATATTCGAATTATTTTTATTATAAAATAAGGATGTAGATTAAATGCATTCTTAATTTACCACAATATTCATGATATAACAATAATGACGTAAATTGAATAATGACTATTTATGTAAGCAAAAAAAGCACGTTAAATGCTATTTTTTAAATATCCAACAATTATCTGTTTTACAGTATTTTTACTCGTAAAACACAGTAATAGCTTTAGGCACAATACCGCTACATAATAATATTAATACGTAATATTGTTTACTTTGGAAACACTCTTATAGATACGTAGTACGAGTATTATCACTGCAAAGTTTCAAAAAATACAATATCATAATCTAAGTTTCTAAAGGTTTAAATACAATGTTGAGGCGTCGTTCGCATCGAAATGCAAATTTAAATTTTACTGGTGTCGGTGAAAAATGGAAAAATGATTTGTTTTATGAGTAAATAGTAGTTTACAGACCTTGGCCAGTAAAATAAGAAATGTCTCAGATCAGATATAATTGTTGGCCGAGGCGAATCTGAGGTCGACAAACATAAATTGTGATCTGAGGCTTTCTTATTTACTGGCCAAAGTGTGTATACTATTTTTCTGTTCGACGTAGCCGGAAAACGGCAATTTCGTTTAGAGCATTTTCGTTCACAAAAAAAATTGTTTTCGGTCCAAATGGCGTCTCAGATACAACAATTTAAAGAAATGTATATGTTAGTCAAACATCAAATCTGCCGAAACTCAATATATGATCAAATCGCGGTTTGACCATTTCGGTTTGGGTTACAAAAATGGACTAACCAAACCAAACCAAACCTAATCTAACCTAGGCTAACCTAAATTACCTAATAATATGTTTAAACATGCAACAAGTGCAATATAAATCGACGTTTGATGAATTTGACTTAGTCATTTCTAGGATAGACTAGGCAAGATCCGAAACAGATTATTTTGCTTTTGACGTTTGACTAAAAAATTAAGTACTTCTAGGTTTGCCTAAACATACATCAGTTAAAGGTAGAAATTGAAATTTATTACGGGGTTTGCCGGAAGGCTTCGGTTAAACCTAGAATATACCAGTTATTCCCCGAAGAAACTACATATCGATGTTTGACTATATATATATATATGTTTCTATATATGTTTTAAGTTAAGAAGACTAATTTTACATTCGACAACTATTTAAAATAACATGCGGTTAATTTTGAATAAATATGTTAACTTATATTAGTTTACATATTTAATTATTTAACAATTAGAAATCGAACGAAAAAGTGAACAGTTGACCTATCTACATTTAACCTATACAGGGTGTTACACAAGTCTGAAAAAAACGGTAAAGCTAAAAATTATTCAATATTTTTTTTGCATATTATAGCAGTTATGGATTTTTGGTATGTGTTAAGGTTACGCCGCTAAGACTATCAATTTTTTTAAATAGAATTGTAGAATTTTTATTTTCTTCTTGTAATCACTATACAGGCTGATTCAATTTTAACTGGCCAAAGTTTAAGTGGTGATTCTACACTAGATTTGGAACCAAAATGACCCTATAAAGCATAGTCCGATTCTTAATGGTTTCGAAATATGTATGCTATCATAACTTCATAATTGTGAATAGATTTTGAGTTATAGTAGTTTTTATGACAGCAACTTCAACAATTCACAACGAACCAAAAATATCGAATATCTCGAATCGGACAATGCTTTATAGGGTCATTTTGGTTCTAAATCTAGTGTAGAATCACCCCTTAAGCTTTGGCCAGTTAAAATTGAATCACCCTGTATACAAATATACAATACAACCAGCCGTTTAAAAGTTATGAACTTATGAGTAATGTTCCAGATGTCCACCCTGTATAATTACAGTATATTACACAACACAAAAGGGCTCATTATTTCAATAAATTGTTATAAATATTATGCGGCCCATATAGACGTTTAATACCTGTATTATTAAAATAAATATACATCAGTAATTTAAGCCACCCTAATTTATCCATCTTTACAATAATTAAGTTTGTATGTTTTTTTTTTATTTTGTGTTAAAGTAAAAATAGAAATTGTGTATTAAATATGTTTTACAATAAGTGTTTGTTAATTATTATTATTTTTAAAACAATGGCGTCAACTCATAAGTATAATTTTATATAAAGATAATAAACAAATGAAGCAAAATAATAAAAATGATTCATGAACAACTTAAAATTATTTTTTTTAATTGTAATATGCTGAAAATAAAACAAATTTAAATTCTAGTTAAAAAATGACGAAATATTCCAAGTCCGATATTTGACAAATGATTATATAAAAAATTTTTAAATAATATTGTTGGTTGTCAGGTGACTATAATGTTGTTTTAACCTATTTTTACAACGTTATTATTATTGTATTTACCTGACGAAATATGTATGCTGTATCTGTATCATAAAATGGTATTTCATTTCCACCTTGAAGAACAACAATAGAATCCTTGCAAATATTTTGTAGACGTTCAACAAGGCGTTTTCGATTTATTTCAAATAATTCTGTTGATATTTCATAGGTGCCAGGCCCCAAGGACAACTTACTGTAAATAATAATACAAAAAATCAAAAATAACATATTTAGTATTTAATTAAAGGATTAGTTTAAAGTTTACTTTGTGTACATAATATTTCACAACAAACTAAGAGAGACAATGAAGAAGTATGATGCTGATGATGATTCATATTATTTGTTTACAAAATAATATAGAAATGTAAAATTAAAAATTGCGATATATTTTTTCACTAATTAAATAGGTAACTAGAATTTACCGAATGTCACAACATTTATTATTTAATTTGAATAATAAATGTAATGTAGGTAGAAACAGTAAGGTTGATAACATGAACATGTTTTTTTTATATATGTATGTATATATTATTAAAAACACACATACATTTATTATACGAGTATGTATATGTATATTTAATTTTACTTTATTTCGAGGTCATGAAATAACAAATTAATTATAGAGATATCAGTTACAAACAATAAATACATTACAATACAAATAAACATATCGTTATATCGTATTATACATGAAAATAAAGGCTATTGACCAAAGAAACATGAACAATTTATTACCATCAAATGCCACATGGACTTCATTTTTAACGAAAATCAAAATTAAATTTTCCTATATACCTATTGTATATTTTTGACAAATTGCAATATTTACAATAAAATTCGATAATATATTTATAAATAAATAAAATGTTATATACGCTAAAGAGTATAATGGGTATACCAAGTCATCGAAGTGAAACGTGATGGCGAATAAGATAAGGAAGAATCATGTCTGTATTATAAGCAGGTGGATGAACTCTAAGAGTAAAATGTAAACCTGTGAAAAACAGTTCAATATTTATTTATGTTTTGTGTTTGTATTTACGTCAGCCTTGGCAAAAATATATTTACCTATACAAATTAACTGTTAGTTGGGTATTGGGTAGGGTACATTATTATATTTGAAAATTGTTAAACAGTTTTATTTAATCCATCCTATACATATAATATGCATACTATTCTCCCATACTATACAAAATACAACATGTACAAAGCTTATTGAAAAACAACAATATATTCATATAAACAATACAATACATTACAATAACATTGAAATTACATTCACCTAAATGTGAAATGCGAAATACATTCTGTTATTCATTTTATTTTTGTTTCTTTTTTGCTAAAATAAAGGGAGTTAATTAACAGTCTGCTCTAAAAACCGAGTTCGATGTAATTATTTTTAAATATATATGTAACTAACTTACTAACTATTAAAACACTATTTTTATTTTTAAACCTATCTCGTCTAATAGTCAAATTACAATAATACAATTTTATTTATTTATTTGTTTGTTTCTTGTTTGATATTTACTTTTATTAATGTGATAAAGAGAGTGTATATTAAATTTGTTTCTTTTCAAAAATTTTAATCAATTAATGACAAAAATAATGCACGTGTTTTCTGAATTAAAGACAGGTGTAGTACCTATACTGACCTATAAATATTTTGGCAACGATATAATGGTAATAATAATATACGAATACATAGTAGGTACGGAAAATTTTGGAAATTTTTTAAATGAATTTTTTTTCTCAAAAATTTCCAAAATATATAATACGTGATTTTTTTTTACAATTCTTTTTTGTGTATGTATGCACATAGTGTACGAACCGACTACTTATAGTTGTAAAAATAAACACATATTATGTAACTTACGTTAAAATTTTTGGCATTAGGAAATTCACAAAAAGTTAATAAATGATTCTTGTAAAATAATTCTCTCTCAAGTTCAAAAATATTTATTTAAAAAATTTCAAGGAAAAGTTATGTCTATTTAGTGAAATACACGTGAGTGTATAAATTACCTGTTTCTAATACAACATAATTGTAATTAAAAATTGTTTTACATGATTTTTGTAAATAAATAAAAAACAATTCTTAATTTAAAAATGTAATACCACACGGGAATCATTTGTTTTACAAACATTAATTGTTCAATTTTTTATGTTTGTAAATAAAAAGTAACCTTGCCACATGTCGGATTACAGATTAGAAATCATTCATTACGTTATCATAATTTTCGTATTATTTAAAAATTATTAGTAATGTTTTTACACTACATAATACGTATATTACTTATGTTTACTATTAGTTTGTAAAAGTGTTAAGGATAATATTTAAAGTCAATTAACATATATATATTTAGTTTTTTCAAAAAAAATATATACATATGTATGTATCATATCCAGAGCAATTAACTATTTTTATAACCAGTTACAAAATAAAACTTTTACGAAACAAGCATGTGCTATTATACGAGTATATTAGTATTTTTTTTTGTCATCTATATGTTTCAATTATTATAAATATATTTACATATGTATTATTTATTTGAACATAATGCAAAATATTATTTATTTTGTTAAAAGGTCATTTACAACATGTACATATATGTTTACAAAGTTTATTATACGTATATGTGCCATACATAAAATTATGTATACGTTTCGTTTTAAATTACTTATACAATAACAATAATTTCAATTTTTTTTGCTGTGTATTTAATTATCCATGTTCGCGTAAATCTCACAATATTGTTAATTATTTTTTATTAATACTACAGAAATATACTCAAATAGATATAAAGATATGCAATTTGCTTATAATATAATACAAATATACATATATATACATATGTAGTATGTACTACTGATAAACAATTAGGTTAATGTTTTCTGTAACTTCTAAATTAAAATGCAATGTAAACAAAAACAACCTAGTATATATACATACATACAAAAAAATGTTTAAAATTAAATTTGATAACAATAAACATACATATAAGGTACGTATATAATAACTTAATTTAACAACACATTTTTTTTTAAACACATACAAATATATGTATATGAATTTAAAAAGTTTATTCCTGTCTATAATTCTTTCTTTCCGTTCGAATATTCTTTGTATATGTTACTTATACAACATGAAATTCCATTCTTGTTTTATTCACCTTTTAACTATTGTTCGGTTTAAGCAAGTATAGAAATGTTAATGTTACATTCTACAGGTTGATAGTTTGTTTATGTTTTTTTTTTGTGTTGATTCCATAGTAGAGTTTAATATATTTTTAAAATACTTCAAATAGTGATAGTAAGAAAATTTTAGATCAATACACATATGTATTTAACTTTAAAAAATTACAATTAGGATAGAATACAATACAATAGAAGGCACATTTACACAATTCACAGCCAAAATAGCCTGGTAAATTCAGATGTAATTTGGATTTTGGATAGGAAGTGTTTTCATTGAAAGAATAAGAATTAACGTGTTATGCATATTGCAAGACGAATTATAATTTTAAATTCAATTGACCAATCAGCTGACAGTTGATAAATCAACTGATGTCAATTGCCAATTTTCAGTCGTGACATACTTTAGCTTTGCAAATGAGAATTATCTGGAATTCGTTTACGACAAATAAAATTCCAAAAATTGACCATTCAAGTGAAAACGAACAGAGTATAAATAATGGTCGTATATTTTTGTCTAAAAATATATAGTATGTTTCAAGATATAGTGAGTTGAGTAATTATCATTCAGGACCCGCTGCGCAGGGATTAAATTTGAGGTACAGGCAAGGGACGGACTTAAAATTGATGAATATTTCGCCCTCTAATAGTTGGGATAATTGTGTTTTTAACCATTTCTTATTTCAAAGAATATTTCCTAATTACGGTCCTACTGAAAACCCCCGTTGTCTTATAGCATTAAGCTGGCTTAAGCCTAATAAAAGGTTAATTAGTCAACTCACTATATCTTGAAACGTACTGTATACATATGTAGATTTGTGAATTTGGTAATAAGTATTTATCTGTTTTATCTGATTTATAGAAAAACGAAAATTAAATTAAAATAAATTAAAAAGAAATTTGCAGAAAATTTAAAAAATGTTGATAAATATGTTTTATTTACACTAAATTTTACACTATTTAGACAAAAAAAGTACTAACTTTTTATACCCAGTCTGAAATGATTTTAAGAAACATGTCAAGAAAAGAGGAACTTAATGGGTTTCGAAGTGTTTTCTAATTTTATAGATTTAAAAATAATCATACGGTTTATGGTTTAACCTAATCTAACCTAAACAAACTTAATGAAACTTCGTTAGGTTTTCGGACAAAATGAAATTTATTTCAAAAAAATTATTATTTCCTGTTGATAAAATTTGGGAAAAAATAAAAAATGCAGTAAGATTAAGATATATGTTTGTATAGTTACCGAAACAGGTTTTAATACCTACATATTGAGAAAATCCATAATTACGAATAAGGGCGGGTATTCATTAAAATCACAATGACAAAATTGTACATATTTTCGAGTATATGTATGTACTTCTAACATTTCAGAAAATTATAGTTATTCTAAATTTTAGTAAGTTACAACCTTAAACAGTACATTTTATGTTAAAATTATCTATTTATTTATGTTAATAAATCTAGTTTTTCCTCACATTATTCTAAATAATATGGGTTTACAAACGTTTTACATATTACAAATTTACCTAAGAAATTTGTTAAAATAAAGAGAGACCTAAGTATGTATACCAGTAATAAATTTTCATGAGAAATATACATATGTATAATATTTTTATTGGGAATCATTTTATTTATCTCCACAAACTGTAGTTGCAAAAAAAGGCCTACTTTATTTGAATCAGAGATATTTGAATATGTATTGTTTCTATTGTTTTCTATCACAAAAATCTTTGAACAATTAAATTGATAATTATTAAAAAAAAATCAAATGTTATGTCTCAACATTTACAACATATTTTTAAATAATATGAAGAATTTATTAAAGAATTTCTATCAATAAAAAATTTATAATTACATATTACACTTTTATATCTATGCCATTTTTATATTCCGTGAAATTGATAAATTCCTTTACTAAAGGATTGTTACTACCTTTATCCAATATATATAAATAAAATACCATTAAAATTTAAAATTGCTTATTTTACGTAACGTAATAAAATAAAAATAAATTAAAATCGATTTTATTTCGAAGAACGAACTGCAGTAATTGATAATATTTATTTTTATATTTAAAGTCATTTAAAAGAATAATAAACAAGGGTGGAAACAATTTATTAGGGTGGAAATAATTTTTATCTTTTATATAAATATAAAATATGTATGTCTATATATATCTACTTATAATTATTATAATTTAGAGTTTTCCATATAAAAAATATTCATATTTTACATTGAGAATGGTAATAGCGCTAATTATTGGATTATCGATTCGTTAATAAATAATGTAATAGTTGTATAAATATCACAGATAAATATATATGTATATGTATAGTAGGTATATGACATTAATAGCACGCCTTGTATTATATTTTTGTTTACAAAAACACTGGTGAAATAACAAGCACAAAATTTTCTTTATAATTATTTTATTGAACGCCAAAATCGAAATCAAAAACACGAAAGCGAATTAAATATGCATAATTGAATATTCATAAAAAAACTAATGTTTCCGAATAGTACCATAATATACAGCAATAAGCCATTTTAGGTATACACAAATATGTGTATGTATATACATTTAATTTTTAATCAATACTCATTTTTCATATATCACAAGTTTTTTGCTTTTTTGATCATTTTGGCAACATCTTCTGGAAGATTACTTGTCACTCGAGACATTATTTTTAGAGAAATTATTAAATTTTTTCATTTACCTCTATAAATCTATAGTAACACACGTGTTCTAGCACATGATAGTTTGTTTACTTTTTTTAAATTCAAAATGAAAATTGCAAATTTAAATGAAATACAATTATTACTTTAAAAGCTGAATATTTATTCTTGTAAATCGTAAATAAGGACTTTTATTGAACTTTTTATCTCACATAAATGAGGGTACCTCTAATATACGAGTATAATACTTATTGCATTATTGTATACATACTTGTTACATAAATAATAATTTTTTATAAAACAACATTAAAGAAAATTTCAACTGCATTTATAATTTTATATTTATATCAATTCAAAATAACGTTCCAAAAGGCATTAACCCTTCCTATGAAATTCCGCAAATAGAGTATCTATAAAAGTGTCATGTTGTATCAAATGATGCCACATGGTGCCATATTGGCATCAAAGTTCGAAACGCATTCTTTCGCCAAAGTTTCTCTTATAATTAGATGTCCCATACTCTGTTCATTGTTTAGCGGGCCATAAAATTGTGGGACTTTCGAAATACTTAGTAATCGCATATTTTTATTGGTGTTCAAATGAATGTATGATTTGAAACGCCAATAGAAACCAGCAATTCTCAGAACATTCCGATCACAGCCGATTGCTACAGTACGCTGCAAGATGAATGCAATATAATACGTAATATTTAATATTTTTATGCGAAATTTCATTTTAATATTTTTTCTTCTATTTCCTAAAATGTAAAATGGTGTTATTCTGGAACACCCTATATACTATATATAGGTATGTGTTAGAAAAATTATAAATATTTTTGTATTTATTTAAAAACATTAAAATATACACGTGCCAGCATCAGAATACAATTTTAATTTAAATAGGTAAGGAATTTTGCATTATACTCATTATATGAAAAAATGCTGAATAAAAAAATAAAATTTAATTTGTTATGATTATAGAAGTGATATTGTTTGCAAAAAGATAATATGTACTGCTAATATGGATATATTCTTATATGTATGTTACATAATGTACATCCTGTATATTTTATTTCTTGTTATTTTTCTTACATCATAATAATTTACACTCAATCAGCCTTATTCCCGTGGCAATCTAAATTCTAGTACGTATCGGAAAAATTCAGATTCAAGATTTCGATTCCGAAATATGATTTAGATTGATTGATATTTTATTATTTTTTTAAGTCCCACTAACTATTTGACAAAAACTATAAAAGTTAACAAGTCGAACTGTCGGTTGTTTCAATTCCGTTTGAAAATTCAGATAATCTAAAATAATTGCAATCAAAAAATGCCACCAGAATACAAATTATTCCCACTGATCGAAATAAAAACGATCATTGTAATAATTGCAATAA
>SSSI01009905.1:0-20159 GCA_004796505.1 Oryzaephilus surinamensis
TATGAATAAATACACAAGTTTCATAACAAACAAAACTAAAATGGTTTAGGTTTTGGACCTCATCTTTATCGAACCGTTTATCAAGTTACATAGCTTGATGAGATCATTCTAAACTTTTAATGAGTGGTTTATTGGATTACACTAACGGAATTGCTGTTAAATAAACTAACATTCTCATTCTCAGCACGTACAATTTTAATAAAATACGCGTCTACTGCAAATTTATTGTTATATATTATACATACATACATATACATATATATTTATTATATATTTAGTCGTACAATATTTTAACTACACTGTTATAAAATAAATTTTACTTTAAAGCACGTAATATATATTTGTAAAAAAATATATATATACATACTTGCATGATAATTTCGTTTGTATAATTTATTTTAAAAAGAAAAATCACTGTTGTGGAAAAATTATAAACAAAGCTTACAATGAATGAAAATGTTTGCTTATATATATGCTTTAGGATATTTCTTTTACTGTCTTGTTTTTGAAAAAGTTTCAATTGTTGCACAAGTGCATCTTGTACATATATAAATAAAACGATAAAAACAGCTTTAATAAGCTTTATTAGTTAGGTCTGTGCACAGGGTTTGTTGACATTATTTCGAAATGATTTTTTTTCAATGTATTGTACTTGAATAGGAAAAAGGAATTTAAAGTGTTGTTTCTTTATTAAATGATGTACAAACAGTGGGCACACGTCTCTAGTGTTTTAGTTGAATGGTTCACGTCAAACGTAATTAGTAGTTTCCGGTTGGGTCGGTGTTAATCGTTTGAAATTTGAATATCCTGCCTTATTTTGGTTTGCCATCTAGTAAACGGCACTATATACAGCATCCTTTTCTCTGTGATTTACCGCAGCTGTGGTGGAAACAGTGCAAGATGAGAGAAATATAAGGGAATTATCCAACGTTTTATGTTCAGATCATTTACAATTCATTTATTATTAATCGATTTAAAACATTCAACGTTTACACGAAACAGTATACATATTTTTATATACATACTTGTATGTGTATGTATCCAATATAAATATGCTAAAGAATCTTTTAACCATTTTATCAAATATGATAATGTAAATATAACGTTTGGTGGATGTTAAACGAAAACAGAATTAAATCAAATGACATTTAAACATAAATTTTAAACGTTGTGCTAACAAATGTTTCAGAAAGTTGGGTGAACCTTTAAGTTTCCTTTGGACGTTAATTCAGGCGAATATCCGAGTTACATCAACACCCCTAAGTGGCCTATAAAGTTTATCACTCAAGGGGGGTTGACAATTGTGCAGAGAATGAACTGAATGAAGTCGACAACTACAAATTTCATTTATTCTAAATTTACTCTGTTGGTTACGAAAAGCAAAATATACATATATACATTTTATGTATACAGTTTTAAATGTTTATGCATTGCATGTATGTATTTAAAATTATTATACCTGCCTACCTATACTATTTACAATCTATTATTATCAATACAGTATCGACGAACATTCATTTGAATATCGATTATTGCAAAAAGGTACAATCAAAAAAAATAAAACTGTACATGTCATAACGAATCATAATTGCTTGCAGTTTATGAAAGTAGAAACTGCTCGTAAATATAAAATTAATTTTTGTCACGTATATTTGCAATCAGTATTCGGCATATAGTTTATAAGATAAAGGGCATATTAAATAAATATTGTGGTTATTTTAAAGTGTATTACAATTTTTATTACGTTCTTAAAAACAGGAAATGTTCCATAAAAAATATATACATATATATGTATTTCATAGCTATAGTCAAACATCTGTTGCATGTGTAAAATAATATTGTCATGAATGCAAAAATATTAAGTTTGAAAAAGTTTTTTACGAAAAAATGTATATAAAAAGGAACCATTTTTTATATACGAATTAACGGAAGTAACATTATTTAATAGGTCTATAATAATAAAACCCATAATCTACTCTAATGTGTTAATGTACACAGAAAATGATTTCTTTTTGTTGTTGTTGTTTATTATGGTTTAGTTGTTAGCATTAAACAAAAAAATGCTAATAGTACTACATATAAGTTTTGAACTAATTTGTCTGATTAGTTTTCGTTTACGATCTGTGGTGATGAAAGCTTTAAAATTAACTTATTGAAGAAAAAGAAATGCCGGTATTTTGTATTAATATATTTTGTAGGCGTTTACTGGATCTTTTGAAGAGAAAATGTTATGTTTCTGTTATAATTAGGTGCTACATGCATTAACTATAAGATTTGGTGCACTCAAGGCGTGACAGTCGGCACTCTATAAATAAAATGGTAGCAATAAAGTGGTAACAGAACCGTATCTAACACATTTACGACTGAAAAAAATATCAGTTAACATCCAACTTGTTATTCAATGAATGAGAATGTACAAGTCGTAAAATATAAAACTTGGAAATATTAAAGGTTGAGCTTTTGTTATTTGTGTCACAATAAAAATCCATTTTGCTACTATATAGGTATATAATAACAATATTAAATCTAATAATAATATATTATGCGTGACATTATAATACACAAATGGGAATAAATTTCTTTCAAAAGATCATTTTGAAATATTAATAGAAACCGGCCCTGAATTATTCACATATGTTGCTGCTAATTTTCTGAAAACGCATTTTGCTTATAAAACACCATACAGTTCAATGGCGTTTAGTTAAATATGTTATGTTCATAAATTATCATAATTGTCTGCTGCCCCACACTTATTTGTAAATACAAACTATTTTTTATTCTCTAATTTAAGATATTATAAATATCGTCATTTAATGTGTAATTATTTACATGATTTATAGTTAAATTTCATAATAAAATATATTACTTACAATTAAATATATATGATCAAACAAAGCAACAATGTCCATTGCAAACAATAGTTATTAATAATGCAGTTTGCATTTATATTTTATTTTGTTATTTTTTTTCACATATATTACGAAACTATGATGATGAATACATACGAGTATTATAGTATATATACATATCATATATATATATATAAATTTTAAAGTGTATTTAAATTCGTGCTTCCTCATTTAAAAGTTTACGATATCGTAAAATATGCTACATATTATTAGTGTTTTTAGAGGCTTAAAAGCTATTTTGACAAACATTTAAAATAATTAAAGATCAAATATATATGTACGACAAAATGTGGAAAGATTCTTTATAGCAATTAAGTGGAAAAAAAGATTACCAGCTAGAACAGTTTAGAATTTCAAATGATTTTAATGTATACTCTAATAATATGAATAACGATCTTTTTGAAGGGCATATAATATACCTATTTAAGGGAGTAAGTAATAAGACGATTACAACGTGATCTAACTTTTATTATATCCTGAGGGTTATTTAGTCGAGGAAAATCATTAGGGTAAAATTAGGAATATATAGTCCGCAATAGAACTAATAATAGTAAATTATTTACTATACTCAAGTACATAATACAAAAGATGTATTATTACAATATTATTATTATAAACTATTCTAAATTTATGTTAAATGCTACATAATACTGAAATAGAAATCATTTAATTCCAATTAGATTTATTTACGTAAGACGCAAATTTAATTAACGACAAATAAAAACATAAAGGAATAATGACAGCTTGTGTTTTCCTTTTGACTTTGAAATAAAATTTAATTTAAAAAATTTTATAAAGATAACAATTTAAATATGTACGAGTATATAAAAATGAAAAATAAAGAAATTGTACCATAATATAATACGAGTATAAATAAAAATAATATCTACTACAGCACACAGTTGAGTTAATATTTGATCCGTGTAAGTTTGTAAGCAATTAGTAGCAACACGAGTCTTCAGTGAAGGGACTAAATGGGTGCCTGGCTGCCTGGTAGGAGACAGCTGCCGCAGTAACTCATCATGGCCCCTTTCATTCTAACCGTACACCCCCACAAAGAACGCTAAACGCCTATCGTCGTCGTATTTACACTGATTGTGAGATTCCGTAGCTATTAAGTAAAAAGCTCCATCATTAATAATGTAGAAAAACCTTACTTTGTACAGATGTTTTATTTGAAACGCTTAATATAAACATTACTAATTAGTAATTACCAACAAATGGGTTAAAGAAATTTTTATATTCAATCGGCTGTATTTTATATGTACGAGTAATTAACTGCGTTTAATTCGTTATACATAATATAACATGTATATTTTTTTAATTGCACCTTTTCGCCTTGAAACGAAAATGAACACATCAAACTAAATGAAATTACCTACCTGTGTTTCTGTAACATTAAGTAATTTGGCCATTTCAGATCTTTCGCTACTACTTAAATATTTTTTCATTTCAAATTGTTTTTCCAATTCGAATATTTGTCTTCCTGTAAATGTTGTACGTGCCTTTTTCTTTTTGCTTTTTGCGTCACCATCCTCAGCTATCGTATTATCGACTGTATTATGTGGTGGTGTAATTGATACTTTTAAATCCAATGGTTCTCTAGTCTTTTTTCTCTTTCTGGTCGATTCTGAAATTATTTAATAAAGTTATTAAAATCTGTTAAGATTAAGATTGTTTTTTTTTCTTTGTTCAAGAAGGAATGTTTTGTGGAAACATTTGTGAAAGCTATATGTTTTTTTCTATTCTTTCTTTCGCTTTTGTATTATAAATTCGAATATTATTAGTATAATATATATCACATAATTATGTATTATTAGGCATCTAATATTGGAAAAAATCAGTAGCTTGTTGCTTGTCTATTGCTATATGTATATGTAGAGTTGTGGGCAGGTCAATCCGCCAGTCAGGTATAAATCTAGAAGAGACGTGGTCCTTATTGAATATTGAGAATTAAGAACTTAAAGGGTACTATAAATTACTATACAAAAAATTCAATAAAAACGATATTTGAATACAAATTTTACCTGAGTGGCGGATAGAGATGCCCATAACTGTACATACGTATAATATTTGGTGAAAATGTAATACAGCTTGAACAGTGATTTATTTTATTTTAGTGTGAAAAATACTATATTATATAAAAATATCGAATTTGAAAATAAAAAACAATATTATACATACATGCTTTTAATAGTATGTACATATGTATATGTAGTTGATTTTATACGAGATTTCATGTTTGTTTTATTATTTGAAAAATATTGTTAAAGGTAATTTAACGTTACATTGTTTTAAAAGTAAGTTGTAATTGAAAAAGAGATTTTAAAATGAAAGAGAGGAAATAATACAACAGAAAATAGAAGAGAAGGAATTATATTTTAACAATTTACTTTACGAAATGACAAGAGAAAATTGTGAGTTGTTTTATTTTAAAAGCTCAACTGTTTGTAGGTACTTATTTTCCTCTGATTAATCGCCGTGCTCGGCTTTTACACGCACAGAGAAAACCCCCAGAAGACTTAAAGAGACTTATTGATTTATTTTATTATCCAATTACTTAAAACGTTTTCAACGCATCGCATGTACATACATGCAGAATAATATTGAAATATTTTGATGGTTTTCTTATTAACCTGTTATATGCCTGAATTACTACCCTATTAAATAAATGTTTATTGGACACTTTTAACCTAGACCGTTTTCGAATATTTCAAACATACTCGTATAAATTATATCGCCAACGTAACATATTGTTTTCTTTCGTTATTTTTTTTTCTGTTTTCTCTCTGTGTCTGTCTCTGTTACGTTTATTGAGTCGTCACAACGAAAACACTATGTTTTCTCATAAAAACCCCATATAAATATATCAAACAAATAACATTTATTCTTAAAGAGAATCAAAGAGAGTTAACATCATAATAAAGTAAAACCTTAAAATAGAAAAATATCTTTTGTTGTAAAAATATTATACATAATTATAATTACATATATAGTTCGTAAGACTTCTTTATTAAAAAAAATTACTAATAGAAAAATATGTATATTGTACATTTATTATTTTTAACATAACGTGCTTTTCTTATATCAAAAATCTTATAAACCACGTCCTGTTATTTTCTTGTCCTTTTATCTTCCACTTTCCCACAAAAATCATTATACTTTCAACTACTGACTAGGAATAGAAATTTTATAGTTATATTTAATGATAATAAAAATATCTATATATATGTATAGGTATACATAATTAAGTATTTTAAAAATAAAATATTTTTGAATAAATAAACAAATGTTAATAAAAAAACTAACTTTAATTATTTTTACATTGTTATTATTTAAAAAAAAGAGTGGAAAATGTATATAAATAATTGTATTTATTTACAACAATTGAAAATTGATTTATTTATTATGTTGCAAATTTGTTTTTTAATGTTTGTTGAATTTTATTATTGAATAGTTTTTGTAATAATACGTACCTACGTACATAAATTGATAAATAACGAACGACTTTTCAATTTTTGATATAAAATAAATAAATATTTGAGTAAAATCAATTGAATAGATTAAGATAATTAATTAACTATAAACGTATTACGTATATTTAATATATTTTACAATAGTTTTTAAAAGTTTCATCCATTTTCATTATTTGAGTTAAAGCTTTATTAAATATTCACCAGTATGATGTGATTTGTTTGAATTTCTATAAAATATTATACAATATAATCATTATGTTGTTATTAATCTACATACATATACGTATATGTATGAAATATAAATTTTCACTTGTTAAATTAAACTATTATTATATTCATTAAATAAAATATGTAATAAGTTAATAACTAAATTGATCAACAAACCTTTAACAGTCTTTGTACGTATTTTAAGTTCACTTTTAACAGATAAATTTAAAGGTTCATTAATTTCCGTCACAGATGGTGGTATTTTTGAAAAATTATCATGTTGCGTTACATGTTCACTAACACTTATTACATTCGTTTTCATTGTATCTTGAGTGTCTATAAATTGTCCACATTTATTATTTTGTAAACCAAGTATATTTTCAATATAGTGAGGTGTTGGTTTATTTGTTAATTTTCTATAAACATGTTCATGCCAAGACAATGTTCTATTAACGCAAGATTCTTGATTATTAAATGTAATTATACAATTATTATCTGTATTTAATTTATTATCATCTTGAAATTTTGTTGTTGGCACTTTATCTTTATTACTAATATCATTCTCCTCATCAACATCATTATTTATTAATAAATTCTTTTCAATATTCTCTTCTGTATTATTGTCTGATGTTGATGACATTATCTAATCACTTGAATTTTATTTGAAATCAGCACAAACATTTAAATAATATTAAAGAGAAAAAAAACCATTAAAATGAAAGGTAACAGAAAAATTGTCCCACACAATTTAATGAATTTTATTTAATTAGGTAATTTTAATTCGTGAGTGTATATAAAATGTATTAGGTGTTATGGTTTTTGAAAATAATTTTTTTTCAGCGGCTTTGTGTATTTGTATTTTGTTGACAAATTGACAATATAAAAGCCGCGTGCTGTTCAGTATATGATCGCGCCGAAGCGTTGTGCAATTGTCGAATGTCGATCTTCTCTGCGAGAAAATAATAATACAGTAAGTGTATCGAGAGGACGGTACGGGACCGACTAAGCTTTAACAAACGTTTTATACTAAACTCACGTTCCCATCAATGTTACTACTGCTATAATACTGGCGTCTATAACTCAACAAAAGCTATCCTGCAGTCCTGCTTTGTACTATATTGTACTGAACGTGGAAAGCTTACGGATATGGGGGTGCGCCAAAACTTCGACGCGCACACAGATGGCTCGTGCTTTATGTACCGTCGATTATCATTATCATCATCAACAACACCATAATCACATCATATTAAGATTTTACTAATAATTGCCTTGCTTATATTTCACTACTTAGTTACAATTAACTAGTATGGACGCAATTTTAAATATACATATGTATGTATAAAAAATAAAACCTAAATTGATTTTAATGTGAATTTCTTCGAAATTAACTGCAATTACAATAGGTCCTTTGATTGCATTTACAATAAACGTAATGGTACAAATAAACGTATTGTACATCGTTAATTAGTTTTCCCAAACAAAAATGCACGAATCGAAATTTCCATATTAAAGTGCATTCAATTTGATTTAAAATTTATTTTTGGTATGTATTATTAAGTATGTCAGCCAAATGTAATTTGTCTTGATTTAAATCATTGTGATACATTTTAAAAACCGTATAGTTGGTTGTATATAAAGTATGTACCTATTTCTTTTTTACTACATAATTCAATTCTATTTAATTAGATAACACATTTATTTTATTTTTTAATATATAATAAATAAACATAAATATGTATATATATCACAAAAATTAATAAAAATATAGGGAAAATATATAAATTATAGAAAAGAAAATCACTAAATTTCAAAATTATTAGTAACTAGTTTCTAATGTTTTCTTGAATCCAATTCAAATACTCTGTAACTCTTGTATATACACCTGGATAACCCGGTTCTCCACACTTGTTTCCAAAGGAAACAACTCCTACTTGAATCCATCTGGTATTCCAGTGTAACATAAGTGGTCCACCAGAATCTCCCTTAATAATTCCAAAATCGAAAAGTGAAACTACTTTTTTTTTGTTTATTTCATTTATTTACCTGACAAGCATCAGTTCCACCCTGAGCGTAGCCAGCACAAATAAAACTGGCCGTAATTGGCTGAAAATATGCTTGATTACAGTCTTCGTTACGCCAAATTGGCAATACAGCTTGCCGTTGTACCGTACTTTCTTTGCCACCATAGAAAGTCGTTCCCCAGCCCACGACCGTTGTTTTTCTGCCAGCAAATGTCTCTTTGCCCAATTCGGTTGGTGGTAAACACAACGGTATGACGTATTTTGATTTTCTTGCCGGACGATCTAACTTCAATACGGCTATATCGTTATAAAATCCAACACGACTGAATTGTGGATGGGCTCTGATTTCTGTTACTTTGAATGTTGATGGCTGAGAAGGTTCGTCGTTTCGTTTTAAATCAATATCACCAAGACGTACGGTGAATTGGCGTGCTGCAAAACTACGAAACAATCCAGAAATTTTCCGAAATGTCTTCCATTAAAATGGTACGTACGGTCTTTGTCTGGAGTCTTTAGTGCAATGGGCGGCCGTTAATATGTGGGAGGCTGTTATTAAAGTGCCACCACACCAGAATTCGGTTCTTCTGGAACCGTGCAAGAAAATTGCCGCCATCCACGGCCAACGGCCTGGAAGTGCTTCTTCGCCACCAACGACGCGAAATTTCGCCGTTTCTGGCTGTCCACAATCTGAAATCGCATGTGATAATACGTATACGAACAGATAGAGTAAAGTAAACAAACCTTCAGGATCAACAATATTACCAATCTCTGGTAAAATGGATGTTAGTATGGGTTTTGATGTAATTGTTTGTACTGGTGTTAATATAATTGGTTTAATAGTTGAAGTGATTACTGTTGGATGCTGCAAAATAATTGAGAGTTGTGTTGGTTTTATTGATGGACGTTGTGTTGTTGTTGTTGTTGTTGGATTTGATAAAGTTTCAATTGTTTTTGGGCAACATACACCAGGAACAAAAAGACTTTTAAAACATAACGATTGTCGTAAATTGCCCAAATTTAACAGCAATTGTGGACAATCGCTTAAATCGTCACAATACCTGAAAAAATGTATAATACATTTACGTAATTTTAATTCATAATAATGTCAATGGAAATAGTATATATATTGATTTGTGAATATGTTATAACCGTTTTTATTGTTCATTAACTTAGGTTTATGCATCAGGGTAATTCACGTAAGTGGACCATTAACCTTATTACTAGAATTAGCTATAATTTTGTTTTGAAAACTTTGAATTACAATGTAAATGAAATAAATGAATCTATAGTTTACAAGACATATTTTTACTTAAAATGATTTTCTTGTACTCTTCGTATACATGTATATAAATTTCTTTTCATATATAAATTTAATACCCATTAAATTATTTTGAATTTAACTTCCTTTATTCAATATACATTTATTTGTTATTTTATAGTTTATAATATAAAATTTTACTTAATTTCACAATATTTATTACATTTTATATTAGATTTTAGAGTATCACAGTCTAAGAAGAAATAATTTCCGAATGATACAATAAATCTATATATGTATGTAATGTACTCGTATAAGTAATATATTGTTATTGTTACGTCCAAATAAATGTTAATCGTTAACTGTTTTAATTAAATAACAAATATTATAATAAAACGTACCCATGTTGTCCTTCCGGCGTAATACAACCTCTTGGATTGTCGTCATCATCTTCATTTTTATCATGAAAATGTTGTTCATCATTCTTTTCATTAATTACACCTGGCAAAGCTTCCCTTACTAATGGTGCTATTGTATCAGTTACATTCCTTCCTAACACGTTCTTACTGATTGTGTAAATGGCACTTGGTACTTCTTCGTATATTTTATTTTTATCAGTCTTTCCTCTAGTCATATTCACTATATATCTACCAACTGTATTTAATGCGCCCAATGTTTCTGTTATACGTGAAATTGTGTCCGGTTTTAAACGTCCTTTATCATCATTTTCATTTCTGTCATTATTGTTAACTTGTGATAATCTTGTTGTTGGATTTACTTCAGCAACTCGTGACGATTGCTGTTCTGGTATTTTAACCCATACAGCCGAATCAGTCTTTTTATCTAACCATGGTTCGTAATAATCTTTTGCATTGATGTTTAGTGGTAAAATAATAATAATATATATTCCTGTAATTTAAAAAGGGAAAATTTGTTTAATTTTGCTAAGAAAGTCAATAATTTATTAGCCGTAATTGATGAAGTAGAGCATGTTAATTAAACTACAAAATTGTCAAGACTTTTCAACTATGTATTCACTTATACATTAATTATATTTTCAAAGTGAAATGTTAATAAAAGCAATATATTCATATACGTATTTTATGAATTGTTTACATAAATAAGAAAAGTGCAATTGTTCGATGAAAGTAATTTACTATCACTATTATTATTTAATTTACATAAACTATAAGTTTCATTATTTTTGCTTTCAGTTTTCAATTTTCAATTTTAGATTGAAGAGTTGATCAACATGTACATGTATAGCATATACATATGTATGTAAGTAAATAATATAGTAAGTATTTTGTGTTGGTCAATAGCGGGAACTCCGATTACGTCAAATTCTTTTTAACGGATACAAACAGTATTCTTGTGTTTGGTGAAAGTGAAAATAAAAATGGGACTACCTTGACACTGTAATATACGAGTAAAAATATATGAAGATGTATGGCGTTTATACATTATATAACAAATATTATTATTATTATTATATTTCAATATAATATTTATACCAACATCTTACAAGCCCCAAATCGGAAATATTAAATTAATTACTGGTTTATAAAAGTATTATATAGGAAAGTATTCATTATGCTAATTGTCAGTTAAACAAAGAATTTAAATTAATAGGGAAAATATAGAAAACAATGATGTGGTTGGAAATGTATTAACAGTAGAGTTTTTTTTTTTCTTTTTCTTGTTAATTTATTTTAACACAACACAACAACAAAACGACCCAATTCACAAAATATTAAATTACATGAAAAAAAGTTTGACTACAAACTTGTAAAAAAGTTAATTGATTTGTTTGATGTACAATAGAAATTATAATACATATTAAGATTATATTTTAAAAAGTAAATATTATTATATTGGCATACTTATTTTTAAATTTAAAAAAAAAAAAATTGTGGGAGTTGTGTGGGAAGAGATTTCAAATTGACAAACTAATGAGTTCTACCTGATCCGTTTTTATTTTAAATAAAAGATAATTTTATATCCAAAATTAAAATATCATTTATAATGAATCTACATGGAAAAGTTCTATGCTTTGATAAAGAGTGTTGATATTTTATTTAAATACATATATTATATGTATATAAATATTTATAAATTAATAAAAAGTATAAGGAATAGAAAGGAACCTTCAATGGGCGCATTTTAAAAATTTTAAAATAAATAAAGAATAAACTATATGATTTTTACCAATTAACCCAGTTTGTGGATACATCCTTTTGAGGTGTCCTTTAATTGGAGACACGCACAAAAATAATAACAAAAGCCACACTAAAAACAGTAGTACTAACTTTATGACCTAAATCATAAGTCTTAAAGAATCATCGTAAAGAAAGTGACTGGGCCTTACCTTAACACAACTCCTTCTTCTCATATGAAATTTCTCCCACTTGCATCTATGACATCGCTTTTTACTTTCATTATTAAAAAATTTCACTTTAAATTTGTTTAGATTAATATCCTGTTCGTGTATATGAATTCATCAGTCCTTGCACTTGTCATTTTTATCCCTTTATACACTCTATTTACTTGTGTGTTCTTGACTTTCTTTTCATTTTCATTGTTAATCAGTAATTGAACATTGTATACGTATATACTTATAAATTGCATAGATTTAATCATTAAGAATTTGCTTAAATTGATTTTGTTTGTAAAGTAAATTTGTAAATGAGTACAATTTGTAATTTATATTACAAATTTGTTTTGTTTTCATATAATTTAATTTAGGGGTGTGAATAATAACATTTGAAATATGAATAAAGTTGTTTATTTTCTTAAACAGTTTATTTAGTTAATGGAATTATAATAAAATAAGTTATTTGAAGTTTACTTATTTTATATTTAATTTAAATAAACTTCTGTTCCATGAAGTTGATCGAAAATTAACCAATTTGCTAACAGGAGTACAGAAACTCATAAAGTAATGATAATTGCTAATATTACAAACGATTTAGAGACGTTTTTGCGCTACCCTCTATAGTCGAATGTCTGAATTACGTAAAAAAGCTCGCGTTTTGTGTAAATTCTTACAGTAATTCGTAAAATTTTTTGTAAAATTAGACAATTTTTTGTGAGATGCCACAGTATTACGCAAGTTACTCTTGTAATATTTACATACATTTTAGGTTTTATTGGTTATATTAAATATTTGATCGAATTAATTTGTTAAGTCATGTTTCCCGTACGGACTTTTGTGTTCTTAAGTAATAATTTACAAAATAATATAACATTTCATTCATAAGTTGACTTTCAGATGTAGATTTACTAAAGCAATTAGCAATTAGAAAGTTTTCAAATGGACCAAAACCCAAAACTGGTATTGTTTTGGTTAATATGGGTGGACCTCAAAATCTAGACCAGGTCCATGATTACCTCAAGAGAATTATGACTGATACGGACATGATTCAGCTGCCATTTGGAGAGTAAGTTGGAACAATAATCAAATAGGAGAGTATCATTTAACCAACAGTTGTTTAGAAAATTAGGGCCTTGGATAGCGAAACGAAGAACGCCAGAAGTACAGAAAAAGTATCAAGAAATTGGTGGTAAATCGCCAATTTTACAATGGACTGAGAGACAAGGCCGTTTACTATGTGAATTATTAGACAAAGAATCTCCAAAAACGGCGCCTCATAAGCATTACGTCTGCTTTCGATACGTTCCACCATTTACTGAAGACACTTTCAACCAAATTGAAAAAGATGGGGTTGAACATGCTGTCATTTTTTCACAATATCCACAATATAGCTGTGCCACTTCAGGTTCTAGTTTTAACGCGATTTACAAGCATTATTCGAAAAGGTTTCTTATAATAAAAAATTCCCATTCTTCGTAAAAACCATAGAATTTTTCAGAGGCCTTCCACATGGATTAAAAATCAGCGTTATAGATAGATGGCCAATTCAACCATTACTCGTAAAATGTTTTGCTGATTTAATCAGAAAAGAATTGCAATTGCTATCGGCTGAGAAACAAAATAAAGCAATTATTTTATTTTCAGCACATTCGTTACCATTGAAAGTAAATAAAATTATTATGAATAATAAATGATTTAACAAATTTGTTTGGTTATTTTAGACAGTAAATCGTGGTGATTCATATCCAGCTGAAGTTGGAGCAACCGTGCAGGCTGTGATGAATGAATTAAACTATTGTAATCCTTATCAGCTTGTGTGGCAATCGAAAGTTGGCCCATTGCCGTGGTTAGGCCCTTTCACCGACGACGCCATTAAAAAATATGTGAAACAAGGCAAAAAGACATTTATTGTAGTTCCAATAGCATTTGTTAATGAACATATTGAAACATTACACGAACTTGACATAGAATATTGCAAAGAATTGGCTGAACAAGTAAATTGTAGCTATTTTATATTATAATTAAATGATTTTATGTACATTTTAGGTACGTGTTGATGAAATTAGACGTGTTCCAACACCAAATGACCATCCATTGTTCATTCAATGTTTGTCTGAACTAATTCAAGACCATTTTGTAAAAGGCGTACCTGTGGGCCACAAATTTTTAAATCGTTGCCCAAATTGCGTAAATCCAAATTGCTACAATAGCAAAAAATGGTATTCTGAAGTTTGTTCAATGGCAAATTATTGATTTTGTTCCACTGTTTATTTATTAGTTGTGGTTTTTCTTGTTAATAAATTTAAATTTTGTTGTTTAATAAAAGACTATTACAGTATTGAAATTTGCATTTTGTGTGTTTTTTTTTTACAACGAAGCTGGGAGATTTTAATTGTTCTAAATACATTAATTAATGTATTTTCTGTATACAGTAAACAATTTTTTTCTTACAGCAAGAAAAATAGAAGAAATAATCACCGTCGTCGTATTATAAAATAAAACTCAAATTGAATGTAAACACGTTATAAATCATTACAAAATGACTATTTAATGATTTTCTCAAAGTCTGTATTTTACTTTCTTTGATATCACTTTCATTTTATAACAATTTATTAAATTTAAATTAGTGTCAATAGTTCATGAACTGTAGAGAATCTTGTAATAATATAAATTTATGTACAGTATTTTTTTTTTGTTAAAGTTTTTATTCAAGTCTTGATGTGTTGTTGATTTATAATAAATACTTATAGTTATACTATTCATTAACATTTGAACGTAATTGGCACAAAAAAAAAGTTTTTTGGCGCCAAAAACATTCGCTCCATTATTATAAATTAGGAAATCGATAAATTTGACATAGATTTATTTCAATATAATACAATAACAAGTTAAAAACATTGAAAAACCATATAAATTCTTGATATATTTTTATTTTTATTTTTATTTAAAATACTTGTATGTATAGTGTATATACATAATATAATGTAACAACGTTCTGCGCATATTGTAATGTAGAATTGTAGAAAATCCACTATACTGTTCCATATCACAAGTTTCAATGGTTTAGACGGAGTAAAAGTAATTTGAATGCAGCTTTACTTGTACCGTCAAGTTTATATTGTAGGTAGGAACCTTATGAACGAAAACCCAAACAGTTCTGAACAGTTGTGTTTTGATGTTATCATAGGAGTGTTTTAAATGTTATAACCTCTAAACGCAAATGTGTTTTCTTATTGTTTAATTTGAAAATAAATCGTAATGCTGAAAAAAGTTAAATGGAGAACGGCCGCTCCGGTCCTGTTTTTTATTATTTTAAATGATTTCATAAATAATTGTGCTTTGGGCCATAGTATTTGTAATCATGTGCACCCCAAACATCATGAGGTTAGTTATTACTATTAGTAGATATATATTTTTCATATATGTGATTTTTGCGCCCTTTTTTGAATTGTTTTTTCAAAATTGTCGGCCATCATTCATGTACAAATTTAGTAAATTTGGCATTAATGATTTATTAATCGTATCTAATACACTTTGTCAAATTGAATAGAACACTAATGTTTTATCAATTTTAAACTTGATATATTTTTTAATATAATATTTAATGAATATCATATTTTCTGAATCATTAAAACTTATTATACTATGTTTATTTCGCTACGTTATGGTTTAAAATGTTTTGTTCCGGCTGTTAGAAAATATAATCATATCATTAAATTTTAAGTATACTTGTACTCGTGTTAAATAATTTTTTATGTAAATATTTACTTTACAACAATTACCAATACCTATAATATTACATTTACACAGTTAATAAAATATTATACCGCATAATATTTTAATTATTAATCACAAATCTGTGTGATTTGTTTTTTTTTTTTTGGTCAATTTATGAAAAGCTTGGAAAAATTCTAAGCATATTTTGATTAAAAACAAAATCGATTGAAATACCTACATTTAAAAAAGCTTTACATGTCATAACATTTTGGTTGTTATTTAATTTTTAATTATGAATAATATTTATTGTGTACTTATTAAATTTTAAAACAAGATAAAGTTAATTGTCATCAAAATGATGCTTAATAATACGACTTTTTTTGTTGTACATGTACCTACAAAATCATTAAGAGTGATTATTTCATCAATATACTTATTATATTGTGTAATAACGTAATTGTTTCGGGTATACTTTAATTATAATACAAATAAAAAAATAGCCATAGAAAAGATGGATGCTTAAAACAGAAAAAAAAAACTTCATTTGAGTAATACAAAAATAATTACTTTAAATGTATTATTGTGTATGAAATTATGCCATATATGCAAGAAAATAATTTTGTTACAATATTATTATTAAAAGATTTTAATTGGTGTTAAACATTTTATACTGTGAAGCACACAATATGAAGTAATTTTTACCCTATATAATTTTTTTCTATATTTTTAAATGTCAAAACAATCTAAATTTTCCATCAACATTGCAACAATTATACTGATTTATATTTATGATTATGTTTTTACCAAGAAAATGTTATTTATGAAGATAATGTTCGCTGTTTCGATCAGTTTCTTATTCATAAAAAAAATGTTATATTTTGTTTGTATTTTTCAAATAATTCGATATACACACACATTACATTACATTTACAGTTATTAAATAATATCTTGATTACAAGGTCTGTTTGATTAGTGTTACAAATGCATCAATTTACAAAATAAATAATTTAACAATTGTTTATAAATCTGTGACTAATACTGTTAGATTTTTTTTAAAAAAAATAATTATTTTACTGAAAGAAATAGAATAATAGTACTTGTACTTTTTTGTTTAATTGTTAAAATTCTATATATGAAACATTTTAATTCAAAGAAACTAGTAACACACTTTTTATGCATTTATGAAAGTTATTTGGTTATTTTATATTCAATATGTGTACAAATGAAATAAAAAAAGTCCTGGCGTATACATATATATTAATTATTATGTACACAGTATATTATACAGGGTGATTTCAGTTCAGAAATGAAAATGAACGAAGATTCATTAATTTGGCAATCCTTCTAGTACCAAAAATCGAAAATTTGATTAAATTATTTCTTTTAGTTTAGTCTACAAAAATACAATATATATGTACATACATATATTTATATGTAAATACATTTTGATTTAAAAATATTAATATTAAGACATTTGAAAGGATGATATGAGTATAATTTCATCATGTAACCAAATATAATCCTTTCAACATACCTATATAGTAATTCTTTTTACGAATTTTCTTTTTAAATTCACGAAATAAAAGTAAAATTTGTCTGTTTTCTGTTTATGTTTAGTTAAACAGGTTTAAATTGATGCTGCAAGTGAATTTTGCTCCAGGTTGAATGATTTACGGTGTTTTTTTTATACAATCAACGGATATCGCAGTTAATTGGATTTTTTTTTGAAAATGCGTGTACGCTATATGAATAATAAATATAATATCAATATTATTGAAGAATTTACTATCGCAAACTCAGGGCATATTAAACGATATATGTAGGTATTTTTAATAATAATAAAATAACAATAAACCCATAGTATTGGTACATAAACTTCGTTTTGTGCTGAATAAGTACAATTATTCCGATTATAATAACAGTTTGCAATGATTCATTTTATTTAATAAAGTATTTTCACACGATTTCATCTTGCAGAAAGTAAGAATGGAAATTTTTTGCATTTGTTTTTATATAGTACTCCTATATAATATTGAATATAAAAAAATGTATTTATATTGCGTGAAAAATTGTAACAATTAGTATATTTGAACGCTTCAATTAATAACAATAATATAATCAATTTTTTTAAATATATCTTACAATAAGTTTATTAAATTTATTCTGACAATTTAAAATTTAACTCAATTATAATATGTTTATTTTTATAGATTTTATTTACACATTGTGATATATTTATATATTAATAAATCAATTGAATTGTTTTGATATTATTGACATAACAAAAATTATAAATTTTATGTTTATATCTTTGAATTTAAATGTGTAATTATTTTTCCTTAATTTTGCAATAATTGTCCATATTCCATTCGATATTTCACGTCATTATAATTATCTAGGTAATATTATATAAAATTCATTCATAAAATGATATTGATAGAATGAATATTTTTTTTTCAATATTTTCAGAATCTATTGAAACTTTATATTAAGTTATAAACTTATAATAATATATCCAATCTTTAACAGATGAGTCGTCGTTTGATGCTTAAAAATAGCAAATAAAAAATGACTAGTACGGAAGTCTAAATAAAGTGCTTTTGAAAAAAATTTGATTCTTTTTATGGAAATAACAGCTTAACTTGACCCGATTTTTATTCCCCAATCAAGTTTTCTCTTCAATTAAATCTTAAATCAAATAATAAATATTATATATGTACATATGTAAATAGGGAAAAGATCCTGCTTAAATTCTATTATTTTTACATGTTCTATACGAATTTTTTTACAATTCTTTCACCTCAATAAAATTTTCACCAAATATCATCGTCAGCATCTTGCTGACCTTAGAATAATAATAAATTTTAGTCAATTTTAAAAAATTTTTTCATGTAATATACCTGTTTTACTCGTTTTTAATAGAAACCTATTTTTTGTAATTATTAATACAAATTACAAAGACTCGAAATCACGTTGCTCTACTATATGTCAACATTTTTTTTGCATTGTTATATAATAAAATTGTTACATCAACATTAAACGCATTCAACAACTTACTTTAATAATAATAGTGTCAATTATAATATTAGTTCTTATTAATACATATAACTCATACTCGAATACATATTGTTTTTAAAAGTTTTATTCGCTAGAGTGAAGCTCAGTGGTTTTGATACGAATAATTTTTTACTATTATTTAATTAAATTCAAGAATTTTATAACAACAATTTCGTGAAATGTTCAAATGAATTACAAACATTGAAATGCCATTACACATCTAACTGAAATTAAATAATAATAAAAAAAATATTATGTAAATTAAAGTTTTGTTTTGTGCAATTAATATATACAATATGTATATGTATATATTTTTCTATAATAATGATATTGTAATCACAATATTTATATTTATCTCCCTGAACGATTTTTCAATAATATTTTCAAGGCCATTATTACTTGTAACCACATTAACAATGATTAATTCTTTATAAATTCTATTTAATTGCCAATTTCACCTCGTCTATAATTAGCTATTATCAAAAACTATATATTTAATGTTATGTAAACTGTATAAATCTCATCATGTTATATTTTTATAAGTGTTTTTATTTTCTATATCTGTATTATCTTATGTTATGTTGTGCACTTGTTATTATTATTAACATCTTATGAATGTAAATTGATGAAAATTAAGAATGCGTGAGGAACCTTCAATAAAAACCCACCTACTATCAGGGGGACAAATCTTCCTTGTTACAATACCTTTCACTTTACATGAACTAACACTATTTTATGGAATTATTAAGTAGTTATAAGTAAAAAACAATAAAATAATGCCAGTTTCATCCTTTATTGGTCATGTAAGAACAATTAATGGTTTTCGATATTTTTTTTTCTGAATTCATCGACCTTGGAGGTATTATATAAAAATTCAATTCGATGTTGTAAATTTTTACCAATATTAGGTAACTCTGGTATACTATAATATATTATACGTGATTGCATTCAGATTTGAAAATATTACCAAGGAGATGATAAAATTGTTTCTATTAATCCAAATAAAAATTTTTCCACTTTTTATGAAATGATTGCATTTTTATCTCAGCCATGAGAAAATTTATGTAACAAGTAACAGATAATGTTAGTTTCATCAATTTTTTTTTATAAATTTATTCATTTAGGCCAATTATGTTATGA
>SSSI01009906.1:0-26275 GCA_004796505.1 Oryzaephilus surinamensis
AATACATTTATTAAATTTAAAATATCTATTACAGGAGAAAAATTATAGCGCATTTTCCGACTAACCAATAGCACAAAAGTATGTTTTTATAAAAGTACCCACGAAATGAAAAATATTAATCGTAGAGCAAAACTAATAGTTTCATTAGATGCGCCTATCCAATATCTATGGAAATGAGTAATTTCCTTGGAAAATTTCGGAAAATTGTGGAAAATATAGCGGAAAAACGAAAATTGAAAAATTTTTATCGATTCAGTCGGGTATTTTTTTTTCGAAAAAAATTTTTTTGCGAATTTCCACAAAATAGCTTTTCTATTTAATGGAAATGGATCAAATAAATTCAACCATGATGTCAGTTGTTCACTAGGACTTGTAGTTTGGCCACAATTTGCAATTAAAGTTAAACCAAAAAATTTTTTCAAATTGAAAAACTTTAAATGGCTTTATCTCTGAAACTAATGAACAAATCTTAATGAATTTTCACCAGTACATTTTCCTTACATTCCTCTATAAACTGCTTTTTATTAGAAGTTTCTAGCTATACCAGAAACAAAATGGCGGCTGTTTAAAAATTTGCGTATAAATTGTTTTAAAAAAGCTTAATAAAAAAATTTATTTTAAACATTTTGTGAAATGAATCATGTCTTTTAATGAAATAAGGCCCAATAAATATAAATCCGTTTACAGAATTAAATTTGGACTAGTAGTTTTTCCAGAATCCACATTTGAAAATTTTCTATTTTGAATAAAATTTTTAAAACTTTTAAATAGCCACAAATTTTTTGTTAATGAATGAATCGTAATGAGCTTTTTCTATTATATTATTTAATCATCACTATATAAATTACTTTTCACTAGAACGTTCTAACTGCACTAGAAAAAAAAGTCGAATTTTTTGCGAAGACAGTGTATATAATTTATTCATAAAAATTTGTATAACCAAATTCAACAGACCCTTTTTTAAATAAAGCTTTAATTTGTTAAACTACCGTTGAACATATGCAACTATCAATTTAAAAAAAAAATTTCCACAACCATAAACCATTTTCAACATACATAATTTAATTATTACATACAAAATTATTGCACAAACATTTTGACATATAGAAATATACCTATTTATCTTCAAATTGACATTGATTTTGTAAAAACATCACACGTTATATGATTAAATTACACATTTCGACATACATATATATGTTATTCCTAATAAAAAAAAATAAGGATAATAAAAGTCTAATTTTTTATAATAAATTATTTATTCATGTACCAACAAAATCTCCTAACAATCCTAATACATATTAACAAACAAAAATGATTATGGAACAATCTAATACTTCATTACACACATTCGTTTACTATAACATTATTTTACTCATCGATTTTTAATAAATAAAATACATAATACATAATAACATCCATATTAATTAATGAATCATTATTTAGAATGTTGAATATAATGTAAATATGTATAAAAACATCACATAAATACGCACCATTTAATATTCTAATTGTGTAAAAGTGATAACAACATCTACCCATAGACTTAGAATTGATAAAAATTGAGCATTCATTAAACTAACAAGAAACATATTACATATATATATATTAGTTTTAATGCCCTAATGCAATTACACGTTTTACGATTTTTAATTAAAATATGTAATTATAAAAATAAAAGTAACTTTCGTATATGTATACATTTATATATAATTTTCAAGGTAAATACGAGTATATAGTTTCATTGTTTTTATATTGAATTATTGAACATTTTATTTAAAACCGTGAATAAATATTTTACAATAAATTTATTATGATTAGTATGATTTATTTTACAGGTTTATCACTAAAAAAAAAAGATAACAATCATGTAATTCTAGAACTTTATGTATAAATTTATTCCGGAACTGCAAATATATTTATTATTCTACTTTCTCATTAAGTAACACAAAATTCTTTAATAAAACCAGTTCAAGTAAACAAAGCAGATCTTTATCAAATATTAGAAATAAAATTTGAACAAATACAGAAATATTTTCTTGTTAGTTTTGAAAATCTGTAATATTATACATATATTTTTTTATTTATAATATAAAAACTACTTACATAAAAACTCTGAAGAGTTTATTCGATTCAGTCTTTAGAAATTGTCGATTTTTCTGTTGTAGTCGTTGTTGTTGTTGTTGTTGTTGTTGTTGTTGTTGTTGTTGTTGTTGAAGCTGCAGCATCTTTTTTATAAGCAGAAAAGAATGTTAGAGCTTTTATCAATTGATAACTTTTCGATATTGGTATATTTGAATCGTATAATTTTTTGGCATATTTACAATCGGTATAAAACCACCAATTGCATTTTAAAATTGTCATATCAAATAATGTGCTTTCGGGACATAAAAAGCTCTTCATTATCAAACCATCATCGGTTAATGCACAAACATGAAATACCTGTCAAACATATAAAATACATATTACAAGAAAATTCCAAATATTTTTATATACATACATAAAATATAAAAATGTATTTGTTAATTTATTCGTTATATTTCATAATACTGTCGTACCATATGTAGGTCAGTAATTTAAAAATTAATAATTATTATAGAACATAAGAAATTTAATGAGGATAATAGTGATACATATATATGTACGAGTATATTGTTTCTAGATGTCTAAATTGATGCAAATCGAAAGTAATTTTCTAATGAATAACGTATGTACGTACGTGACAATTAATTCGTAATTGATCAATAAACAATAATATAACAATAGAATTATTGTTGATTACAATATTATGAAGATGGTTATTAATATCCAAAAAGAAAGTGTTTTTTAATTATTATTTTTTTTATCACATACATTTTAGGTAAAGAGGACATGACCTGATGTAAACATATAAATTTACAAATGTTTTACTCAAAACAAACATTATTAGGAAAACTAATCAACTTATTAATGTTACAGCTTCTATATTTGTAAAATATTACCTACTATCATGTAACAGGTTTTATAATGGTGCGTCGTGAATAAAAGCATTTTTTTTAGAACAAGAAAGCACCACAGGATATATAACTGTATATAGAGAAAGTAGTTATAAGAAATATATATGTATGTAAAAACAATTTCAACAAAATAATTACGTTATTCCAGTTGGCAATGTGCAAAAATATATGTATTATGTATCGTCCTAAATTGACAAAAATAATTTGCTTAAATTAGTAAATATATTAGTGATGAGAACTATATAGAAAGTGGCCATGAGAGTTATTGATAATTATAGTATGACAAAATAAAAAATACGTTTATGAGAAAGCAAATTGTACCGGTATTATTATATATTATCATTTTAAAATTAAAGTTCAAAAAGCCTTCTTTCACAACGCAACGCAATTTTGTTTAAATTTGGATCATACTCGAGGTTAAATTAAATAAAAATACATATGCACATATCTTATTAGTCGTAAAAAAAATACATACCATACATCCGAGATCTTCGTCCGCATAAAGTCCTGGAAAATATTTCTGATCGCCACAATTGAACGACGTCTCTGGCAAATCTACACGCGATGCAAAATTGTCATCAAAATTTTTATCATATCCAACTGGATAATATTCCCTGGGTGCGTTCATCACTTTTCCAATACTGTTAGCTGTTGTATATTTCGACGTGACTGGCCTATGTGACGATGGTGGTGATGTTGTTTTCATTTTGTCCAACATTTGTTGACGTTTCAGCAAAGCCAATTCTAAAGCATCTTCTGAAACATTATTTGCCGCCAATAACGCTTGCAACGAACTGGATATTGGCTGATTCGATTTGTTGGCGATTGGTGACGTTAATTCGTTGCTATTTGATGATGGTAATGTTCTTAATGCAAAATTAGTGCTACTTAATTTGTCAGTGGCTTTGATGGCTGATGTTTGCGATTTGACTGCTACCTTTGGTACAGCAACAACGGCCATTATATTCGTATTTGGTTGTTTTGAAGGTATTGTGGTGCCTGTAGAAAGACGTGAAATAGAAGATGGCATAGAATTGAAAGCGGGCACAGCAATACCCATTAGAGCAGGAGTTGCAACAACATTATTATTATTACTATTAGATTGTGTTACCGATGGTCGTTCTGGGGCTGGTGGAATTGGTTTAAAAGCGGGAATAGAAGATGGAAGTGATACGGATTTTGCTGTTTGCATTTGTGTGGCCACTGACTGTATAACAGCACTTTTATCAATTGATGGATTCGCTATTGGCGATCTTATTGTTTTCTGTAATTCAATTACAAAAACATTCATTAAGATAAACGGTTACGGTTACATAATAAACAATTTATTTGCATTTTATTGACATCGTATACCTAATGTACTATATACCTTACGTACAATATATTTAATATAATATTGTAGTAATTAGTCCTTGGTATTAACAGGTTAAAACGAATTATTATTATCATATTGTTTTCTATTCGCTCTTTTTTTATTAGCCATATTGTTCTATTATCAAACCTCAATATTATGCAATTGCAACAATATACTAAGTATTTCAATAAAAACTAATGCATGTTTAAACTAACAATTATTGCATTTTATGGAAAACGTGACTAAAACGATCATTTTCACATTTTGTATTTATTTATTTATTTTTGGGATATTCATATACGTATTGTAAATTGTAACAATTTTAATCCATGACAATACTATTCAAAATTGTTACAGAAAACAAATACAATAGAATGTGATATAATTGAAATAAAAGGTACTTAGTGAGTACATAATATAACATATTAAGCTGGCCTTGAAAGTATGTAATACACCCACAAATGTTAACTATATAAAAAATTTTCTACCAGCAACATAAAATGCAATTCGACCATAAACACATTTAGAAATTTTCATTTTATTAATAATAGCAGTTAATTTAATAAAAATGAACTGATTTTACTTAATTTCAATTAATTTCATATACGAGTAGAGAAAAATTAAAAGTGCAATTTAGTAGAAATAGAAAGTAGTTCGATTATAAAAAAGAACTTTTTCTATGCAAGTTCAATAAATTATAGAATATAATTTCGTATATTTACATATGTATAATAAAAGTAAAAAGGAGAATGATAAACATATTATTATGTGTATTATGTATATAAATGTATATTTAAATGTAATGTACCGTTTTTGCTGCATTTTGTTGAGCTTCAATTAATTGTGCTTGAATTCTTGATGCTGGAGCTGATCTTCTTCTATTCAATTCAACATTTGAAATTGACTCTTTAAAACCAAGTTCATCTCCAACACTAAAACCTGTAATAATTCCATAAAAATATTATACAGTATTATATAAAAATATACAAAAATAACGACTTATTTACTCTCCAATTTTGACGTGAAATTGTTTTTAATATTCGTGGAAGAATAAAATTGGAAAGTACTTTTTTGTGTGATATTTTATGGTTTTAGATATGAAAGAAAATGTATTTATATATATAATATAAGTATTTTATGGCCAATAATAAATAAATATATCTATAGTTAATAATTAACTGTTATTCATGATATATGTAAGATCACACCACAATGATTAGCAGAAATTGTTTCCCATTTATTAGGTAGGTATATTTACTTATATGTAAGTACATATGTATTATTACAATAGAAACAATTCTTTGGAAAATACTTATATGAATGTATATTATAGGATAAATTTTTTATATTTTATAACACGTTTTTCCATTCTCTATTTTATAATAATTTGCGAACGTAGCAACAATATTTATACATATGTATGTATGTATGAATGTATGTACAAATGAAGTAATAAAAAAAATATATTCTACCTATTTACACTATTGGTAATATTTATGACTTAGTGGAAATTTATGACTTTTTAACGTAATACCCAGATGGTGGTAATTGTCATAAATTCATAATTTTCTAAAAACCAAATTAAGCAAAAAATATATATGCAATAAAACTTTTACTTATTATATATATTAGCGTGATATACGCATATTATTTTTTTTTTCTTAACAAAGTAACAAAAATTACACATAGGTAACATCTTTTTATTTAAATAAAAATATCCATTATCCTCCTTATCGATTAGATTGAAAGTAAAGAATTTTTTGTATGTATGTCAGTGATTTAATTAATTGTGACCTTAATTATTCTTTTTTTTTCAAATTATAATTTCATAATGTAACGTCCAAAGTGGAAAAAATGTCAAATTTATGATAAAAGTTATAATAAAATTCGATAGAGTTACTTCAGAATATTTATGATTTAAAAAAAAAATAATATGCAATAATAGATGTAATTAAAAAATTGTTGAATACATTTTACTTGAACTTAACCTTGATCTGAATTAATTATAGTTATTATGTGGAAAATAAGTGACTGGATGGACCGAAAACAATTTTCAAAAGATTATTATGTATTTATATATATTTGAAACTAAAATGCATGTAAATTTAATAAGTACTACATATTAAGTAGAACTCTACTCAAAGAAACAGTTAAATCTACTTAAAATACAGAAAATTTTGTTGTTATATAGTATTAAAAGAAATCAGTGCATCTCGTTAAGATTTTATAATTGAATACAAGGAAATACATTCTAGAAACATATATAATTACACTGTTTGTCTTTAAATAATAACAAAATAAAAATTATATAACATAATAATGAAAAATGAAATAAAAATATAATATATTAAAAATTAGTTATGAAATCTAAACTACAAAATATTATAAAATATATAAATAAATTACTTTTATGTACATGCAAATGAAGATGATTATTATGAAAAAGCAAAAGATATAGCGAATAATAGATTACCAAGGCCTATATGAGCTTTTACACCCCCAAGATTTCGAACTCGAAACAGTCCGGACTTTTTAAAGGCACAATTGAGTGTAAAACCAAAATCTGACTCTAGGACACATGTGGGGCGGCCGAGCCGCCATGTTCCGCCTGCAATTAAACATTATATTAATCTACTTTTTTAATTCATATTTTATTTACTTGAAGACCGAACGAACGAACGAACGAACGATGATTTATTGTGATTTTTGGTGACTATTATTTTATAGTATTTGAATATTTTTTAAGACCCACAAACCCACATACAAAACGACTTTTAAATTATTAATACACCTATGGTACATATTTATACAATATGTATTATGTATAAAAATATTCGTTTATTGACTGTTAAATAATTAATCATTGCAAAGAAAAATGTCTAAACAATAAAGCTACTGACATGAAGTCTGATGAAGTTTAAGATTTATTATCTTTAACTATTTAAATTTTAAAATCATATTTAAAAACTCAGATTTTATAATATTCATCAAGGTTTTTTTTATATTGCAAAGTAATTATGTTTGTAATCTGACCTTAAATGGCTTTGTTAATTTAAATTATGACAATAAATTAATATTTATAATATGTATTATTTATATCAGATATTTCTCCACCTACAAAATTCCAATAATTTTCAAATAATAAGTATGAATGAATATTTTTTCAAATACACTTGCCTGCCCATTTAAATATGTAATAATATTTTTAATAATAGCTTTAAATATCTTGTCAACAAATGAAAGTTTTGAAAGTACAACAATTCGTAATAAATAAGAAATTTTAAATATTTTTCTAATTACACACTTGCTTTTGTAAGTCGTTTTATATTTTATCATTCTTTCTAGTAAAATAAAATATATGTATTTATTATTTACAAAAATCTATACAAAATATATTGAAGAATTAAAGCTACTACAAGTTAGATATAATTTTTATAAATACAAACATTTCTAATAAACAAAAAGGTGAAAACTTGTTAAAAGAACAACCCCCAAAATTGTACCATTAAAAATTGATTTAATCGATGGTTAATTGAAATATAATAGGTACATGCGCTTATTTAAATCACTTATAATTACAAAATATATGTATATGTACACGATACATTTTGTTTTTTTTTTTTATATTTATTTTAGCTTACCGAATACTATTAACAGAAATAAACTACAACACTTCATTTTCGAATTATTTTTTCACAAATTTTTATAACAATAAAGAACCTTTCCACTTTTCCACATACACAGTAAATTTACGATAATTTCAAACAATTTTTAATTTAAATTGGAAATTTTGCATTTCATAGAGTGCGCGTTGCGTTCGCGTGGTCAGTCGACTTAAGAATTAACTTTGAAACCAACAACTGGTTTCTTGTAAAACCAAAGAATATGTGGTGACCCAGTCTTTCTTCGAGTAACGGTATCAATGTTAAATATTAAAGAGTTTGATACGAAATGCAAGTGTTTTAAAGCCAGAACTGTACTTATTATAATACAAATTATTTGATTGCCAATATTTTTCGTCAATTTGTTATTTTAAATAAATTTTCTATTTATTACAACAGTATTTAGAAATTTGTTTATTTACTATAATATGAAAATGGACTCTATTATTTTCAAATTTTATTTATTACGGTCCTGTTTTCCTTAATTTACCTATATAAGTAATAAAAGTATTTTGCATACAAGATAACACACGACCTTTACAAAATAGATTTTTTATTCAGTTTCGGTTATCTTAAATGATCATTTTGTTATAGTGCCAAATTTCCAATATTGACTTGAAAAATTTAACTAACGTTTAATTGCTTTATTATCATTATTTAAGTAATTAAGTATATTCTTATATACAAATAAATTTGTACCCTTTTTTAATGGATTTTAGAAAGTTTTTGATGACATACTGGTATTATTTGTGACAACGTACCAGGTTTTGTAAATGAATCAATAAAATATATAACAATTTAATGTAAGAAAAATGCTTTATTTAAATATTTTATAAATTCACTTAAGGCACTAGTAAAATTTATCAAACACGAAAACATTAGGAACAAAAACGATATTAATAAACAGTCAAAAATATGAATAAAACAAGATCATATCAATAAGTACAAAATAGATTGACTAAGAATATAAAATGGGATATTATTAATATCAAATTTAAATAAAAATATAAATGTGAGAAGAGAAAAAAATATGCACTTCTTTATAGTCCAAATAAACAATGAATTTAACCAAAAATAAATACAAAATTTGTTAATAAACTAACATTTTTAATTAAATAAAAATAATTGCATATTCTTCTCTAAGGAGTATTCATTACCTCGTCAATTTGTTTTAAAAAACAACTAAAACAAATAGAAATTTTAAAAAAACTTGTTCATACCACTAGAATTGAAATTTATTTATTATATGCATTATATTTTCCATCAGTGAATTTTTTCTCTCCTAAAAAAATAACAGAAAATTAATACAAAAATAAAATTGGAAACCATTTAGATTAATACTTATAAATAATAATTTGTAGTTCTTCATAAATATTCTAGGCAACCATATATGTAGGCAAAAAAAAACAAACAATAAATAACATAAAAAAACTTTTGGCAAATTTAAAACATAGAAAAAATTAATTATTTAATTCCTCCTTTGGTACATTTTCAGAGTGAATATTGTTTTCTGGCACATTTTGTGGTATTTCACATTCGGGCACATCTTGTAATTCAGATGTATTTTCGTTTTTCTTTTTATCAGTCTTCTTCTTTTTATTTTTTTTTGGTTTAACTCCTTCTGAAGTGGAGGGAATATTTTCTTGAGGTACTTCCTTTTGTAGTATATTTAATTGCTTTTTTAATTCTTTTAATTCTTCTATTTTATCTTTAACATCTTTTGATGGAGTAGTTGCCATTTCTGGCACATCAGGAACCACCGGTATCTCAATATTGTGCGCCTTTAATTGTTTTAAATACGCCGACCGTTCATTTTGCAAATGGCGACATAAATGTTCTAGTCGTTCAATTTTCGTTTGCTGTTTAGATATATTATATTTGTAAGCATCCTTGTCCTGAGTCAAATCGACTATGATAGCGGCATTGCTATAAAATTTCCTTTTCCAATCGGCTGCCTCCTTTTCCAAAAATTTCATATTCGAAGACATTTGCTCAAAATCGCCTTGAAATGAAGAAAACAATTCATTGCTTCTTAACATACTCTCTTCGATACCTTGATATCTGTCTTGAAATTCGTTTAGGCTTTTTTGCAATTTTCTGCAATTTTCTTCACTTCTTTTTAGATTTTCAAACATTTCGCAACGTTCTTTCTCCCAAAGCTCTTTCTCTAAACTTCGTTCGCTCTCAAGTTTCGCAATAATAGCATCCGACAATTTTTTTTGTAGATCAATTTCACGTTTCATCTCTTCGACATGATCGCTACGTTGTTTTAGTGTGGCATTTAATTGTATTAACTTTAACTGCATATCTCTGTTATCTTTTTGTAAATCTAACGTGCTAATTGATGCATTCTCCATCATTGAAGATATGTCATTCATTTTTGCGTTTAAATCAGCTGCTGTTAATTTGCGACGAGTTTCTTCTTCTCTTAATTTAACGACATTTTCCTCCTAGAAAACAAAAAAATAACAAAATTAATACAAAAATTAAAACGGTTGAACATTGATTAATAAATAATACTCTTATTTGTTTATTTTGTCTTTGCAGTTCTCTACATATATTTTCCAGTTTATTTTTGGCTAAAATATTCTTATTGCAATCAGATTTTAAGTGGTCCCTTTCTCTTTCGATATGATTTTTTTCCTTTTCACGTTGATCTAATAGTGTTGCGTAACGTTTATTCTCGGTGGTAAGTTCGGTAAATTTTTCTCCTAGAAAAGTTAAACGTTCCGCTTCACTTAAGTTTTCTATTGATTTTAGCAATTTCATCCATGGCTTTAAATCGGGCGATTGGACTCGTGGACGGTCCCGCTTTTTAGCACCAGTACTATTAGCTGCTTTTCCTAAAACATATTCTTTGCATTAACCAGAACGAACAGCTTTTGGAAATGTTGATTGAACTCGTTTTTACGTACCAGTCGAAGCGGCTGAATGTCCTGCAGTTCGTTTCGTTGTTCCTGTTGGAGCACTGGCGGTTTCTGGATTAGATTCTATGGTTTTGGTTGGCTTAACCGTAACATCTGAAACCGATTTTTGTTCATCTTGGGATGTTCCGTTCTCATTTGCACTCATCTCTAGCTATAAAAAGAAAACGAATTATGTACTTAATACAATACGTTAGACAAACAACCAAAGTAACAACTATGCATTGCCGGCATATACCTTATTTATACAATTCTATAAAAATACTAACGTGATTATTCATCCTTTCACAAATGCGCCAATAAAATCAATTTGACTACCTATATCAAAAATCTACTCTTACCATTCTACATATGAGGTAATAATTGGGACTAAGCTAACTATACATCTAGATATTTAGAAAAAATATGAT
Organism: Oryzaephilus surinamensis; assembly: GCA_004796505.1. Lineage (NCBI taxonomy): Eukaryota > Metazoa > Arthropoda > Insecta > Coleoptera > Silvanidae > Oryzaephilus > Oryzaephilus surinamensis. The sequence continues at coordinate 11,347 of SSSI01009906.1, forward strand.
AAAAATAGTATTTACTAGCACGTGCAAGTAGAACTGAATGGCTAAATGTGAAACAAATAGTGAGTGGTGAAAGCTTCCAACAGTCTACTATGTTGAAAACGAAACGACTAAAACGTATTGGAGCATTCCATTTTATAGATGGCACCTATAGTAAATTTTATTTTCAGTTTGTACCAAATAAAAATATCGTTATAAATTGTATATATTATTTTTATATAATATAAATATGTGTATTAGTCTGGTAGAATAATCACGTATTTTGTTTTTACATCAAACACATTTTTGGTGAATTATCATTGTTAATCAAATGGGTTCGCGTTCAATTTTTAATTAATAATTATCGCACTAAATATGGAAAACGCATTTTAAATAAAATATACAAATAAAACATTTCATTATACAATCAACTGAAACAACATGAAAATGAAATTTTAATTACTTTAAATTTAGCTATTTTGTTGTATGCATACCTATAGGTAATAATTATGTTACCATTTTTAATATTTGATTAACAAATACAATTCTATCCCAAATTGAAACAGATAAAATGAATTTAAACATAAAAGTATATCATTGATTTACATGATATATGTATTAATTGTTTGATTAGGGGTGGTATAAAATCATGATCATTTTTATAAAAATAATAAAACGTCTATGAACTAGCGAAATGAGTATTAATCTGTATACATAATTATGTATGTACATAAACTATATGTAGGTACTTACAGTTTTGACTACGAGTATAGCTCACAAGATTTGATTTGATATTGCACAAGATGATTAGACGATGATTTAATGGATATTGATGTCTACTGAAAAATTGGCAAATAAATTAATAATTTCAATAAAACAGTCTCGCGAATCGCCGACGAGAGCTTTTATTTATAAATTGTTACACCCTTGAAAGTAGTATCTCTAGTAGTTCTAGTACATAATGTGGTATTTTTCATAGTTTCGACATATTCAATAAAATGGCTTCACGTATAGAATATAGGGCGGTACCATTGTTTACCATTTTTTACAAATGAAAAAGTACATATATCAATTTAAATATTAAATAAAAAGACGTATTGTTGTCTTAAATATAATAATCAAATAACATAACATTTGAAAAATATGTAAAATTATTGGTTGATTATCAAATAAAAGCAAAGACACTACTCCCGCAAATATGGTGGAAAAAAAATAATTTCGTAGATTTTGTACTTTAATTTCGTATTATTATTTTTAACGTAACTAAAGGTACTGGCAGTACTACACAACAACATTCAATCGCTTCCTCGCATCATCGCAATTAACTTACCAAAAGCTCTACGTCTACGGCTCTACGCTCTACGGGCTCTACTGTTTAGCTCCACTACGCTCTGCTCTAAAGCCTAAAGTATAGGTATGTAGTTAGGTACGCACAGGGACGCTGCTTTCGTTAAAATGGTAGAAAATTCTAGAAATAAAGATGGAGCAAGGAAGTACGTAATTTCGATGGTGACTAAGTTACCACCGAAGTTACTAGGGCGGTTAATTTAAAAAGTCACAAAAAATCACAACTTTTTTAATACAAAAAAATTAATAATAAAATTATACCAACTAGTAATAGTGAAGGGGTATATACCTAAGAGGCATTTTCAAGAATGTGACCATTGACCAGTGGTCAATTTTGCATTATTTACATATTGCTACAAATTTATATTACCAATTTTAAAGCAATAAGTTAGGTGTTACATTTTATAACCCGTATAACCCGTACAAATACATATTATATGAGTAGATTATTTATTTTTGGACAGGTAATTCATTTCTAACAATAGAATAGATGTATTTTTTTCACGCAAATTGTAAATTTAAAATTAACCCTACAATATTTTTATTGATTATTTTTTCACCCTAAAAAAATTATAATAACAATTAAAATAGATGAAAAACTTAACAATTATATATGTACATATTATAGGTTGATTTATACCATATTTAAAATACAGATTTGCACTCTATAAATACATGTTTGGGTTAAATTTATATGACAAATTTCTAATTTACTACATTATTCCTTTTAGTTGGAATATAGTTTATGTATTTTAACTTCCGACAATTTTTTTAGGGCTACGAACTAAAAATGGAACTGTTTTGAATAAATGGTTAAGTATATCATTTTCCTGCGTGAATTTTTATTTTAAATACATAATTTGTGTTTACGACCTTATTTTTTTTTGTTTATTATAAAATTGTTGCACTAATTTATAAATGAAAATCAACTATTTAAAGTGAATTATATGTTTTCTGGCAACTTATATATACATACAAATAGGTATGTGTTAAAATATTAAAAATGCCTTAGATTATTATAATTAACAAATAATGAGCTGGTCATTTTCATTCATGGTCATTAGTTTTGTATGTGATTCGATAGAAAAACATATAAAATTATTTTTTATAACAAAATTAATAAGTGATCTTGAAAATTTTATATTTGCAACATTTTACGGTAAGAATAAAATTTATTATCTAATAAAAGAGCCAATTATATACAAATACAATAAAACGTCTTGTTATTATTTTATAATAAAATGACAGAAATGTGGTCTAAATTTATTTATATAATTTTTTTCTTAAATTTATATTAGTTTATTAGTTAAAATGGTTGTGTTTAAATAGGTATTTAAAAAAAAATATGCATATGTATATAAATAATTGTTTATAAATCTAATCAGTTATTGTCTGCACGTAAGTAATTTTAAGAATTTGTTTTGTTGATTTATATATATTATTAATCATGTTATTTCTTTTGTAAACTTTATATGTAGTTAGTGAAAATGATAATATAGTTACTATGAACAATAAAATGTATTGCTAAAAACGTTTTATGAATTTTAACAGTATCAATTATATATGATCAAGCTCAATATTGTCTTACAAAGACATAATTAACTATTGGTTAGACAGGATGTTAAAACTATGTCCAGTTACAATATAATAAAACAACAGGACGAGTTCGTATTATGTGAATTGTTTCAGTTTTCAAACATTTCTTATTGTGATTAGGTATTATTTATCTGAAATGTAAGTAAAACATTTAGTTATTTAAAATAAAAATACAAACAAGTCATGCAATAATATATTTTGTTTATATATTTATATATCATGTTAAAAGTATATTTGTTTTATAAAATTGCAAGGGTAAAAAGGAATTAGAATAAAAAATCAGTACTGATAATCAAATATTTATTTATTTATTTTTATTTCAAGTCACATGCGGTAAGTTGCTGGTGGATAATTTTCTTTTCTATTATACAATATATATTTATTACCATTCAGTTCAATTAAAATTTTAATAATAAATTCATATCAAATATTTTTAAATATATAATACTTATAATTAATGAATTAGGATCAATTAAAATTAAATTAATTAATTACGTGTTGCAAAGAATTTCAATTAGCCCATAAAATATTATGACTGGTTGTGTGTGTGTGTTTTTTTTTTTTTTTTGTCAAATGAAATGATTCTTATTTGAAATATATTCTATTGTTATTTTATTATGTCAGAATATAGTGGACATTAAAATTCAAAAGAGTTTTTACTTGTTTGCCAAGAATTTATGCAAAATACAGATTATATTCTTTTATATAGGGAAGTTGAAATGTAAAATGATATTTTTGTTCCAGATAGATAATCGTCTCTATATAAAGTGGATAGGTGGACAATAGAAGTACCTCTAATTTGTGTGTCCTCTTATAAACGTTTATTATCATCATCGATAATAATCTCATTGGTCAACTTGTATTTATTCAAATATAATAACAACAAACATTATTTGTTAATTTAACAATGAACACCGTCCGATAAACATTTTCTAAAAAGTAAATATAATTTAGAACTGATAAAAGTTTTATTTAAAATTTGTTCTAGTCATGAGTGCAGTATATTGTGATTGTGTGTGAACTAAAAATTTCTTAAAATCAATTAAAAAAGAAACATTTTCGATTAAAAAAACGTTGGGTTTTCAGTTTAGTAAAATGAAAATGCATTCAAATAGATCGGTAATTGCTGATACAGTATTAATTGCATCATTTGTTGTTGGTACAATTGGAAATTTGGCTGCATTATGGATTTTATATAAATCGTCAAAAAATCGTAATAAAAAACACGTATTATTGTTGAGATGGTTAGCAACAAATGATTTAGTTGCCGAAGTTGGTATGTTATTAATGATACAATTACACAAATTTCAAATAATACCATGTTATTGGAGATGTGTTAGTTTTGTATTATTGAGGGCATTTGGACTTGGTTCGGGGTGTGTTGCTTTTGTAATGGCATTGGAAAGGTGGTTGGCCCTTACGAAACCATTCCACTACCACCAGGTAAGGTAAAATACTTGTATAGTAAACGAAAAATCCATATTAAATACATAAATTAGCTATATGTTAAATTCTTATTACTACTACCACACATTATTTAATATTTTAATAATACACAAAAGAATAACAAATAGGTACAATTCATTTTAAACACAATTTGAAATAATTAGTTTGTTTTTATAATGAATACTTAATTAAATATTTAATAGCATATATTTAACCTAGTTTAGGACATATTTTTCGAAATATTTTCAATTGAAATTATTTATAATATAATATAAAATTTCATAAAGTTTTTAATAAACAAAATTCTAATAAATTTCAAAGATAATTATACAATTTGAATTTTCTTATTAGTCGTTTGTTGTCTGAAAAGTTTTTAACTTTTTACCTTATTTTGTCCGTCGGTTCCCTCATTAAATGTGTCTCAGTAAATAAGAGAATTGTTCAAGAATACCAATTAAGTTCAAGTCTTTTTAGAAAAGATTATGTTTTTTAGTGTTGGCGTATTGTATTACTTTCTAGCTGGTTTCAATTTACTACTATTTATCTGATTTAACATAAAGGCTTGAAATTTGAATAAAATTGTAATATGTATGTATGGATCTAGTTAAAAACGAGTTTTTTTGCGCAAATATAAAATTTGCAATAACTAATTCCATGAAAATTTCCTTTGTAAGTATGTAGGTACATAAATGAAAAATAAACAAAAACATCATCAAGCTGTTTAGGTAGAAACTTTATATTCAATTACTGTTCTATGATTCATTTTATCAACTGAAAATTTCATAGAATTAAATTTATATTCAATTAATGAATGAATGAATTGTAGTAAAATAAATATATGTATAAATAAATATGCAAAAATTATTTATCAAGGTCTTTTTCATCTCTTTTGTTTTTAAAGGGACAAAACCAATTAACATTAATGTATTGTCGATGAAATAATATTAATGTACCTATATTGAGTATTGACGAACAGCATGCATGTAGTAAAGATAAACTTAATACAAATTAATTAATATCTCAGAAAGGGTACAGGAAATTGAAGTCAATAAATTTAATAAACTATCAGTACTATCACATTTAGATACTTAGTAAATTGTTAAGTAATTTATATACCTAACTCGTACGAGTATGTACAATTGTACATTATACATACTCGTATTACTCGTATGTATCCGTATCCTACATGTTCATAAATGATAGATTTTCTATTTCAGATCGTTACATTTCAAACATTGAAACGATTTTTGTTTTGTATATGGTTTGGTGGATTTATTTTAACTTGTTTACCATTATTTGGTTTTGGTTTATATTATGATTATCAAGAAGGGAAATGTAGTAAATTTCGTTATGCTAAAGAAACGAAAGATATTATATATGCATATTTATTTTTCGTATTCGGTACGTAAATATACATACATATACGTATATAGGTAACATTCTCTTATGTTATAGAGCTTGTTTTAATAAAATCAATAAAATGCAAAATATGTATGTGTGTTTTTTTTCTATGTACGTGTATAATAAAAGAATCAGACAACTGGAAAAAAGAATACGATTTTTTTTTATATGTATAGATAATATGTACGTATATTTCAGGTACAATTCTCGTCATATGTATAACATTACTGAATTCAATGGTTATATTGGAATTGCTTAGAATTGGAACAACACATGATAGAGCATTAGTAAGACGTATTAGTCGTTCAACAATAAATCAACGTAATTGCACTAAATATCAAACACCAGAAGAGGTTGCATTTGCAAAGCTAATGGCTATTGTATGTGTTATACATGTTATATGTTGGGCGCCACAAGTGGTAAGGAAAATATTAACACCACATCAACTTCCTTAATATATAATTTATTGGGCATTAAGGAAATAATCCATAATTATGTGCTGCATTACACGACACTATATTACGAGTATAATACCTGGACTTTGTTTTCCATTTTTGTTGTAGATTTCAGTTCCAATAGCCCAACTCTTACCTGAATCGAAATTTTGTGATATATATTTTAAATTAGCCGATTTGCTATTGTGCGTATATTTTACGTTGGATCCATTTGTATACGTATTACAACGCTATATGGAAAAGGGTAAATTCTTTTTACCGTGCTGCTTTTGTAGACGTAAATCTAGTAATTTAACAATAATAAGTACACCAACAATCGCATCACCAACAACACCAACAACCACCACCACATCTGGAACGCCTACATCCGTACTTTTGAATCCTCCTTCCTTTACTATATGTAAATTTTAACCTTTTTACAAATACTATTTATTGCCTTGTTTAAAGAAAATTTCTTAATTATTTCTCTTATCACGATTATATAAACTACTATATATTATAGTAAAAACACCAACTCTCTTTGTTTAGGAAATTAACTACCTGACCTAAATCTAATTTGATGTATTATCTAGATAAAAATTTTACCGAAATGTTTGCATGTTGATTCAAAATTTATCTATTTGATTGATAGGTTTTGTTATGTCTTAAAGAAATAAAAAAAACATATATACATATATACATAATAATATATTATTGTTTTATAGGAATAATACTCGTAACAATATCAATCATAATTATAAGTTTATGTGACGACAAATTGAAAAATTATTTTTATAATACTCGATTATAAGTTATAGTTTATTTAATTAATTTGTTCAAGCTTTAGCAACTCTATCTATTAAAAGAAAGTGTTGTTTAATTTTGATCTCTTTTCTAATTTAACCGCAAAATGCAATTTCGTACAAAAATCCATTAAATTTATATTGTTGAAATGTTGACAGAATACTAGTTTAGTTTATTGCAAAATGCATTTATTTTTTATTATACAAATACATAAATATACAGACTGATATAAATATAGATTCGTGTGATACTGCATTTTTTTACATATAACATGATATGATTGTATTTGGTATAGATATTAAAAATAAAAAAAACTGTATGTGTTAAAAATTGTGCATTTGTTTTAATTTCATTTAAATCAATTTAATAATCCTGTAACATATTTCATTACTTTAAACAAATCTAATGAAACAAACTGTTGCTCAAACTCTATATAATAATTAATAACGTTTTAAATAGCTTTAATTCAAACTCATATACACGTATTAAATAGAATTATGTAGTTTTTCATATAAATACCATTAAAAGTTTACTTGATTTTACATTAAAACTGTGTCTTTTGTAACGTTACATTTAATTAGCTTAAAAAACTGACATGAAACGTTAAATTAATGGAAAAAGCTCTTTATTGAAGCCCCATTGGTTGTCTTTTAAAGAGAATACGTTAATTTTTGAGTCGTTTCTTAAAAGAGTTTGCTTAATTTACAGTAAAAAATTTAAAATTAAAAAGCACATATTATAAACGTAAAAATGACTGAAAACGATGTTAATGGCTTTTATTATGTTATGAAAAAAGTGTTTGACGTTACACAAATTTGATATAAGTATAAATTTTATTTGGTTATCCGGTGTTAACATTTTTTTCTTATTTTTTCTTCCTTTTTTCGTGCAACTTGTTAAAGGTCTTAGGGTGGTAAGTTAGTTACTATCCTTTCGTGTTTGCAGTTTTGCATGCGTGCTCACTGATTTTCGCTCTTTCCATATCAAAAAACAATCTAAAAATACTATATAGTATATAGTTTGCATGCCAAATCATAAATTAAGCGTCGTACTTTCGTTTGCTTTAACATATACTATGTAGTAACATAACGTAGGTATACAACATTATACATATACATATATATATTTATTTTTTTTTTGTATATTTCAAAATCTTTTATCGATATATATGTATTTTAACATTTTGATTATAATAAATATCAAGGTCAACATTTATCAACCAAAATTTGGTTTCTTGTTTCATTTATTCTATAATTATTAAGTGGTCATTTATTTTTATGCAAATTGCGGTCAATATACTGTATTTGGAACTCTTCTGAAAAAAAAACCACATGAATGATATTTATCTCTAGGGCGAAGGGAGCTTTTTTCTAGCTGTTAAGTTACTTATTAAAAATTCTTCTGTATTAGCACATTAACATATAATATAATTAATTGCTTTTAATACAGATAATGTAACTCATAGTATATATATGTACGTAATATTTATCTTGTAAATATTTTTCATAAAGTAAAAAGTAGGTAAGAAATTATATTGTGAAGAAATGAAGGAAAAAATAATTAATTTGCACGCAATCATGCGGTATTTGTTGCTTGGTTAATACCTACATAAGGTTAAGCTTTTAAGCATATATATATATTGAAATCGATTTAGTTATTAGAAAATTTATTAGGTAATGTATATTAGATAAAGTAACATTTGAAATTGACACTCAATTTGAATTAACCTTGATAAATTCAATACTTGTAGCCTTTTCTCAAATATTAGTACGTAGGTATGTTAAATGACAATATAATAATACTGTGTAATTCGAAAATTGAATAATACTTCGAAAAGTTATTTGTTAGATGTTTGTATGACAATAACATTGAGATTAATTAATATTGACCATTTATTAATAGCTGGTAGCTACCTGCCAGATAGTAGATATATCTATATATATATTTTGTAGGTAAATTTAAATGTGGGAGTTGTATAGTTTTAATTAGATTTTGTTTGTAAAATGTATAATGGTTCTGTTTATTATAAAGTTTCATAAGTGTTATACATTTCAGAAAAGTGTGTCAGTTTCGATAAAGTAGGTAAGTTTCATGAAAATTTTACAGAAAAAAAAAATCGATTTGAACACGTTTAAAGCAAAAACTACACAATAAAGGTTATAGAAAAAGGAATATTAAATACAAAGTATAATTGGTCGTCATAATGTTAGGTATATGTATAAATAGATGGTAGTAGAAACTACGTAAGAGTTTAGATAAAATAAACGAAAAATGAGGTAAGCAGCGCAGGGGGATGCAGATTGTGACGCAATTGTTTGCGTGATTTGAAAATATTCTCGGCGCCATACTGACCAACACCTTATCGGCCTAAGATCCTTCCAAAGACGCTAATTCTATGCTATATACACACATACACATACATATCTAGATATTAACACACATATACATTATAGTGAGAACGTGCATGACTTTATTTTAATAGGGGCGCAAGCGTACATTAAAAAGGTAAAAAGTCTGCAAAAGGGTGAAATCACTTTTGACCACGGCTGTGATTGTACCACCTCGTCTTGAAGACTTTCAGTGTGCAAGATGAATGCTTTATACGTGACTGTGTCAATACCACTTCTTCTGGTGTTAGCTGGATTCAATCACGCTCACGGATTAACAACATTTGGCAAATCGAATACTCAGGGCACGCAACTAGAAGTTAAACCAACTGGTACGGATTATCACAAAATCATTTCTTATTTGATCATTCATTATTATATTTATATGTATATACATATTTATGGAGTTTTGCACGAAAATATAATATTATCCGAGTTCGTCAAATGCTCCATCATTCAAATCAGTACACTTGAATCAGCATGAACACAAAAATAATCGTTTTTGTGGCACTTTTCTTGACGCACTGTATTCATGGTTAATTTTTGATTAGTAGTCAGTTGAACTTTTGTAATTACTGAAATTTCGTTTCAGTCCAACCACGTCCCTGTACAAGTCAAGCAAATTGTACTTTAATTAGAGGTACAACATGTCTGAAAGGGAATTGCCTTTGCGGAGATAACACCAATCCGATAAATGGAATTTGTAAAGTTAAAACTAAAGGTACATATGTATATGAAATGTTATTAGTGTTTTTTATATGAAAATACACTGAATGTTCATTTATCTTAAAATATTTATAAATCAAAAGTTGAATTTACCTTTATATGTAAAACAATTTAATTTTTAATGATTTTCTTTTTATAGCTGAAAAACAGTAAAATATTGCGTGTTTAACTTTTCTAAATTTCAATGTAATACCTTGGACTTTTTTCGTCTGACCAAATATACATATACATAATACTATATATTCACCTAAACTAATTGCGACTATTTTGATACAATATTTTTTTTGAAATTCTACTTTCAAAACATTACGACAACACATTAAATTTCGCGTTAAATTATTTAGTTCAACGAACTAATTGATACGAATTACGAACACGAATTTACTTACTTACCCCTTTATCGATCGTTACTAAAATGGGCAGTTTATATCAAATAAATCTCGCATTAATTAGAATAATTTCTGTTTCATTATTTTATAAAAGCAAAAACTAAAAACGTATTATTGCTATTATATTTTATTAACAGCTCCAAGACATCTATGCACAGAAGATACAGAATGTGTAGAAAACGCAATTTGTTTATCAACAAGGGACAAGAACAAAACTGTTAATAGTCCACATACAAATGATCCAAATATAGACAAAACATGCCAATGTCAAGAGGGCTTTATTGAATTATCAACAATGTGTGCTGGTAAGTTATATCCTTATACATATTTTTTTCAATATAATCACCATTATATTTGAATTATTTACTTATATAATAAAATTTATTGGAACAAGATTAAATTTGTAATAGAGAAATATATGCACATATATTTGTTTAATATAAATTTATGACATAATAAAAATAAAACAAATTGATTTGTTCAACATAACATTAATACATAAATGTCCGCTATATAGGACTATAATAAGTTAATTTCAATAAAATTTTGTGTGAAATTACATTAAATATTGATATTGACGAGCTAAAAGCATTGTACTATAATATAATCATTTGATTTTATTATATTTACTGAATAAAATACCATAACATATATGTATTTATTATTCATAGGTACATAGATGGTACAGTACAAAATTTTTAATAACATATAATAACGGTCGCGTGTTTTACGTGGAATTTTTCTCTGGAGTATTTAGAAAATAGGCAAATATTATGTACATACTACAAAAAAAATGAAAAACTATGCTTGAAAGAATATCCGGCTTTTATTAAATCTCAAAGTACATAATAGAAAAGTAATAAAAAATAAAGTTAATTTGTTACTGCATTCATTTAGGAAATGCAAGTATGTAATGTTAAGCTTATGAAATATCCTTTGATATATTCCTTAATAATCTGGTATACCAGCTTATATATTTTAAACCATATCCTCTGGATTGTTTCTTATCACGAAAAAGTTAAAGTTCAAACGAAATTAGATTAGATATTAGATAAGCGATTATTATACAAAACTGTATACACACAATACATTACGAAAATAAATGCAGAAGAAATTACCTATAGGTTTTAGTTATTATTCTAGAATCTAGAATAATTAAATATAGACTCTAATTATATTTTAATGATTCAGCTAAAAACTACATACTTGCAGTAAACACATTTTTTTTAAGGAACAATTAAATTTTAGTGTGTACGTACAAACTTTAAATACTTATTATAAAACTAATAACGACAATCTAGTTAAAAGATCGTTATACCGTGTAGAAAAGTTGTTGGTAAAAATATTGATCGTGGATTTCTTCAAACTATGTAATTCAAATATAATTACTTATGCAGTCCTTTCATATATGTTTTCAGTTTTCTTTGCAATAAAAAATTTGCGATAATTTACACAGTAATTAGTAGGAATAAGAAGTACATGTACTTATACGTACAATACAAACAATTAATACAATTTTCCGTATATCGTATGTATTCATTTTATTAAACATTGTGTTTTTTTTCAGGTGGATCAAATTTAAGCGTTCTACCTGGATTAATCTTAATAATAACAGCTTTGGTGAAAACTCTGAACTGAAAAACAAAGAAAAAAACAAAAAACTAAGTGTATTTTCTCACAAAAAAAATTATTTTAAAAAATATGCACATATTTATATATAAAATTTAACGTATAAGAACAATAATTGATGCATGATATTCATATACATAAAATATATATAAAAATTTCACATAAAATGCTTAAATGTTTGTTTATTTAACTATATAGTGTATTTTGATTAAAAAAGTGTCCAGAAAAATTAAATGATAACATAGATATTTTATATGTGTCAAAATTGTTATGAATAATGCACTGTAAAATGATTTAATGTTCATGTTCAAAGAAATATATATAAATATATATCAAATTTTTAATTATTGTACCTGTAGAAGTGCAAGGACAAAGCAAATAATACTTGTTTTCCATTTTGGTTGAAATCAATATTAAATTAGCACGTAAGATTAGATTTGTGTCAATTGTTTTACTTACTTTTAATTTAAATCACATTCACTTCCCTTTTTAATTACTTTGTAGGTATATAAAAGGAATTTTTAGTATTTCAGCACAAAATCAAGTGGAAAAAAAAACATTAACAATATAAAATAAAGTAAACTTTATTATAATTTTATATGTCTTACAATGTATCATTTATAAATAAAGAAATAAAATAATACAATGTTTTGTCTTAACATCAATTAAACAATCAAAAAAAAAATACATTGATAATATGGCAACCGAATTTTGCCTGAAAATTCGTATTTAAAACAATAAATTGCACATAAACTTATATATGTACTTGTAAAATTAATACATATTAATTATATTATTAATTAATTTGTTCACGAACTATTTTAAAATTTACACAGCCACATAAAAAATAAAATTTTGGAATGTTATTAACCATATATTTAGGTTAATTTTTACCTTTTGGATTTATAAAAAAAAAAATAGGAACAAAATGTTTATATACAATTAATTTTTTTTTTATATTGATTTGGTATAATTCAGTTAACAGTAAAACTAATTAAAAGTCAAATAAATCATATTGTACGCCTAATTTGGCCACTTTTGATGATTAATTAGTTCTACTGTCTACTATTTTTCATAAATATTGAATTTTGAACACTTGGGTACATAAAAATGTACAATCAAATACACTTAATCAATTGTTGTGGAATGAATAATACATTCTAATCACATAATATGATATTTTCCATGTTATGAAAACATTTCAAAACTGCTTTATAGAAAAAGCACAAAAGGTTACTATTGGGATTATTGTGGTATAGAGTATTGTCTACATCATCTTACAACATAATAATTAATGAGAAATAGGTATACATACATAGGTACATAATTATACATACGTGCATATAACATAATAAGTATCAGTCAAATAAAAGAAACGAATATATAGAAAATATAATATAAAAATGTAAAAAATTCCAACAGTTGTATCAAAATTAAATTAGTTACAACTGTTTCATACATATGTATGTATATGAAAAATTATGAACGTTATCTAAGGTATTCCGGTAAAACAAATAAAATAAAAATTAAAGCAAAATTTAATGTTATCAAATTGGCACTGCAAGTGAGCTCGTCTCTTGGATAAGCAGTTGGTGGTGGTGATTCATCACCAATTTTACAACGTTCACCTCTGGCAGCAAATTCTTTCTATTAACAAACAATATAACACAAAAATTGATAAATAAAAATTAATAATAGACGTACAATCATGTTTGTTATTCACCACTTCACCAGATAAAAATTAAACAGCTAAGTTGGATAAAATTTTTGAAAAAAATAATAAAAAATGATGAATAATAAAATAATAGCACAATAATAATTCCATGTAGAAAATTTTAATTAGAGTATGAAAGCAAGTTTAATGTAATTAATATGGAATTATTTTGACGAAAAAAAAAAATGATTTAACGTATATTTATAATGTGTGTTTGTGTGTAATTGAAAAGAATTATACGTACAGCACAAATTTCCTTGCAAGGTGGGCATACTATGGCTCCTTTGTGCAACCAACCGTTGTTAATAATTCTAATTGAAAGTTCCTGGTTGGCATGGTAGCATTCATATGAATAATTACCCACCTGAAATCACAATCAAAAATATAAAACAACATTACCATAATTCGAAATACATATAATATTGTTGCACAACTTTAATGCATATAAGTACTGAAAATAATTTACCAAAATATGTAAACGTCCATTTTCGCAACGATATTCGTAACATCCTGATCCCCAATGTTGCCATAATCTTATTTGCGTACAAGATCTTTCATCCCACATACTATTTGTATGATCAAAACATAAAGACTTTTCACCATACTTTTCCAATGCAAAATTTTTATCTTGTTCTATAATAATATGGGTATAGGAACATTTTTAGAAAACAAAAAAATCATTAAAATTTATTTCCATTCGGAAAAACCTTACTTGGATTATTTTCTACATATTGACAATGTGAGCCTCGGACAACAACATTCTTTGAACGCCAAGTAAATTCTTGAATATAAGGACAATAATCAGCTAATGACACTGAACCCCCATAGTATCCTTCATGCCCAATGGTAACGTGTTGAATGTAGTCGAAATTCTTTATTAAAACAAATTTCAAAATTCGAATAATTAAAAACGATTATTTTTTCTTCATTTTCACATACCTGATATAATTCTGGTAAAGGTTGTTTATAATCAACAAGATTACATAAAGCAACCGATGTTCTATCATCAGTACATTCAGTTTGAAGTGGATCTCTTTTAACTTTATTACAAAATGGATGTATTGAAGAGCCACTAAAGGA
>SSSI01009907.1:0-22576 GCA_004796505.1 Oryzaephilus surinamensis
CCACGAAATGAAAAATATTAATCGTAGAGCAAAACTAATAGTTTCATTAGATGCGCCTATCCAAAATCTATGGAAATGAGTAATTTCCATGGAAAATTTCGGAAAATTGTGGAAAATATAGCGGAAAAACGAAAATTGCAAAATTTTTATCGATTCAGTCGGGTATTTTTTTTTCGAAAAAAATTTTTTTGCGAATTTCCACAAAATAGCTTTTCTATTTCATGGAAATGGATCAAATAAATTCAACCATGATGTCAGTTGTTCACTAGGACTTGTAGTTTGGCCACAATTTGCAATTAAAGTTAAACCAAAAAATTTTTTCAAATTGAAAAACTTTAAATGGCCTTATCTCTGAAACTAATGAACAAATCTTAATGAATTTTCACCAGTACATTTTCCTTACATTCCTCTATAAACTGCTTTTTATTAGAAGTTTCTAGGTTTACTAGAAACAAAATGGCGGCTGTTTAAAAATTTGCGTATAAATGACTTAAATATCTCGTTGAATGACTATATATTTTCAAAAATATATGTTCAAAAATAATTTATAAGTAAAAATAACTATACGTAAAAGTAGATGAAGTAAATACCGAGTAAATCTCTGTAAGAATAATATGAATAAATGATGTGTTTGCTAGTTTGGGCATTAGGTATTAATTTTTTTTCTTTAATGTCACTATTATTATAAAACCTGTTGATGGTTTAACATTATAACATCAGATAATGAAACGTAGTAGCAAAGTCATGTACAAAATGAATACAAGAAATATTAGCTTTGATGCTGTACTGATTTGCCGCTACTGGATTTTGTATAATGTTAAGGTGGCGCTACTCAGGCGTGTTAAATCATCATTAAATTGTATTCAGGACTTGTTCACATACAACTTTCAGATTTAGGAGACATACTATAACATATGTTGGTATAAACCGCAACTTACTTGCAATTACATCATTTATAATAAAATGCTTTTAAAATAATGAATACCATTTCGCACTTTTATTACTAATTATGATTTATTAAATATAAAATTCGTTGTTTGAATGTTGAGAGGTCTTTAAATAAAACAATGAATCAATATCATAAATTTTTTATTAATATTATTGCTCGTTCACTTGTACCATGTGTGCTCTAACATATTTTAAATTGTCTATTAAAATTTTTAAAGTAGACGGTGTTAGAGTAACATTTTTATGTTGTCCTTCTATGACTAAATCCAATAAAATAAATTTTGTGTCTGGATCGATTTTTGCTGTAACACTGTCCAATGGATTGACTAAAAAAAAACAATTTTAATTCCTTATACCTTAACTAAATCAGTACGTTCAACCCCTTATCATTAGAGATGCAAGTTTTTCGGTTAAATTGTTAAACTGATCATCTAAAGTACGTTTTATCGATGTACTGTGTTCTCGTGGTAAACCAAGTTGTTGTAGTTCAGTTTGTAAAGCGTTACTATCACAATTAAAACGTGTTGCAGATGTTAAAATGTATGTTATACATGCAACACAAGCTTTCAAATCGACATCAGCGTCTAGATAAAACAAAATATTAACAAATTATGATCGTATTAGTTGTTTCGTGCATTTTCCTACCTAATCTCGAGTCGGCAAATAATTTTGCAGCATTTTCATACTGAGGGGAAATTGTGTTAAAAGATTTGTTTAGAAATTAACGCACACTTACGTCGAACGGTGGATTTACTATTCCCTGTGCTACAGCATTACCTAATAATTTTAATTTAACTGAAGATAACTTAGATAATGTATATATTTCAGCCAAAATCCAATCAGGGCAATCATTATCTCCGCAAAAACGAAATTTCTAAATTATTGCAAAATAATACAAAGGTTATGTAATACATGTAAGAACGTACCATGGTTAGTTTTTTCTCAAATTTTTACAGAATTTTTTCGATATTTATTCAATAATTTTATATTTCAATAACTATAACATAACCTTTCACTTTATTCAATAATAATCAGACTCATGGCGTCATCTATTATTTTTTGTAGTAATAGATGAGCTTTAAGGTTGAGCCTTTTTCAAACAGATGGCAAAAGCTGTTGTTATACAAGGATTATTTAAATATTTGAAATCAATAAATAAAAGTAAAGAAAAACCATGTAATTATTGAATAAAATATCGTGTTTGTAAACTAATCTTAAAGGTCAGATTCCAACCTTTTTTCTTAAGCTGTTATTTATATAATGATTATAACATATTTTTTAATTAAATTTAATAAAATATTTAGCGCGCAAAAATTTTGTATTTCTTGTAAATTTAATATAGTTCATTCATATTAAACATTATTGTTGCAATAAAATATACTGTTGATGCAATAAAATTGTTCTTACAAAATTTCCTGCCAAAATTTCCATCAATTTTCTAATTATATGTACAAATTACGAGCGCATAAAATAAAACTGAACGTTTTTCTAAAAAATATTTTTATTTAGTAAATAACAGAAGCAAATAGCTACAAAATTATAAAATATATCAAATAAAACAATTAGTAAAGATGTATGATTAAAACAGATTGGTTAATTTTCATCGTACAATGCATATCGATTTCTATAATAATATTTTGAATTTTGTTGTTTTTGCGGTGCATCATTTCGACGTCTTTCGAATCTTACAGGCTGTTGTAACTTATGAAAATCTTGTCGTTCTTTTGTATATTGAATTTGATATGGAATTGTTGGTTCAACATCTTTTTCTGATTGATATTTTGCCGTTCTACCTCTTTGATAAATGACAGCAGACAATTGTTCAGTTGTCGGTATTTTTCTAACATGCTGATATTCAACTTCTTCGTCATTTTGTTCATACGTTTCCGGTAGATATTTTTCCGGTTGTCTTGTCGATACCTGTGCTGGATGTTGCGGTGTATATTGCACCCGTACTGGTCTAGTTTGGACCTGTTGTTGTTGTTTAACAGCCACTGGAACTGGCTGATAATCGTAAACATGATCAGCTTGAAAATCATTCGCTTCTGGACGATATTTCGTTGTTGGCGGTTGTCTTGTCTTGCCAACGAAACGTGATTGTTTCACTTGAAAGTATTGCACTGGACGTTTTTCGTCTTGTTCATCATTTTGTTCACGATATTCATTAGTTTCGTCTTTTTGATACGGTATTCTGGCTTGATAACGTACTGGTGCATCGTAAACTTGCATTTTCTGCCTATAATATTCGCTTGGTTCTGGTAAAACGATTGTTTGTGGTTGTCTTGTTGATGGTACGGCTTGAATTTGTTGGGTTTTGCCTCTAACTGGCACTGTTTTTGGAATATTCTGTTGTACGTAGATTGTAGAACGCGATGGTGTACCATCGTTGTTATTATTATCACTTTCTAATAATTTTTGATGAGCTAACAATGCATTTTGATATGCTACTATATTAAAATTGCGTGTTGGTATTTGTTTAGTTAATTGTTTCACTGGTACTTGTTCTTCAATTGCCTCATACTGTGGAGTGGGTTCCACATTTGCTTGCTTTCTACAACAATATCATAATCGAAAACGTACAGATTTTTGCTTTATTTTTGGTTCTAGCCAGAAATTTTCATTTCAACACTCAAACCTTCAATTATATGTTTGTAAACGTAATGAATTTTAAATAATGAGTAGTAGAAGACTGGTCAAGTTCAGTGTCACGTTCGATCACTTCAAATCGGTTCAAATTAACTTAACAAGAATTTTAATAGATTTCATTTAAATGGCAATATCAATAAATAACGAAAAAACTAAGAAAGTTAACTGATTAAATAGTGAAAATAAATGCATACATACATAAGTGAATTTACTATTTTAAACAAGTTATAAAAAAGTGAAAATTCACATACATACATTATAAAATGCGCATGATGCATATGTTGTTTCTATTTTTATAAATTCACATCATACAAAAATAGAGAATGAAAAATAACAATAATTTTCCACCAAAAACAAAATTATCTTCGTGCTACTTTTACTTAGTTCTTACAAAAAAATTTTTATGTAACAAAACAATAAACAGTAAAATTTGCTAATCGAATGAAACGAAAAAGTCTAAATGGACAATTAAAAATAATATAGTCACGACAAAAATTTTAAATGTACTTGAAGAAAATTGTATTAGAAAGGAAGGCAATACTTTTAACCATAAATATATTATTCTGCACTCATCAATAACATTTAATTTCAATTTTATTATCAAACAATCTAAACTAATTCGAAATATACATACATATACCGTATAGAAGTAAGTTCTTTTGAATGAACTAGTTTTTTCGTAATAATAAATTAAATTCAACTTACTGATGTTGTTGCAAATCCGTTTGTAATACATATTGAATTGGTATTTGGTGTAAATTTCTTGTTGTCTCATCAATTTGATCTTGTTGTTGTTGTTGTTGTTTAAATGTACTACTAATTTGATGTGGCTGATATGTCGGTCTTTGATTATATATGGTTTTTGTTGTTGGTGTTACTTCTTTCAAATATTGTTCAACGATCGGTTTCTTTGCAACACGATTATACTGCGAATTACGTATTATCTGTTCAATGTCCCTTTGATAGGGATAGTTTTCAGTCGGTTGTGGTATTTTCTGATATCTTTTCGATTGGTAACTGTATTCTTCAACAGGACTATTGTCTTCAGATGTATACTGATATGATGGTACTCTTTCGGCACGTCTAAACAACAAAATCAACAAACAAAAATGGGAAATGCAGTTTTTCAAATTTACCTAGCAGTTTTGTAATACTGTATTTGGCTTGGTTCTCGAACTAATTCGGTTTGTTGTCGATAATTTCGATCGATATCATCGTATCCGTAACGTGCTCGTTCATCAATAATTGTTCTATCATATTCTTTACGACAGTCACAATTACCGATTATTATCGATAAAATATTGACTGGAACGAAACAAAAATCTATTTAATTAACATTCGTTGCAATATTTTCAAAGCAATCGTCATTATGTAATATAAAATGTTGACATTTATTTCTTAAGAAAAAAACCAGCCAGAGATGGTGATCTACTTTAAATATTAGTAAAAGTAATTACTCATATATTAATTATATTTTTGCATGAATAATTAGAAAATATTTTAATTGAGTTAGAATTACGAGTGAATTCCTCTTCCGTAAAATCAACTTTTGTGTACGAAACCAAAGAAATTTTTATTCTACACAAAAATTGTGCATTTTTGCACACACAATAAATATATTAAGTTAACCACTATATTATTATACACAATACAACTGATATATATTATTATAATTAGTTATAGTTATACCTATTGTTAATAATTGCCACATTGTTGTATATTATATTTAACGATCAACTTGAGGGCTGTTAAAATAAACTAAGAATCTTCTATAATTCAATCCAATTTATATAGTTTAGTTTTAGAGTGGAAAGAGAAAGGGTTTTTTTGCTCATCACAAGCATTGATTCATTTATCCATGTTATTTTGTTAACAACTAAGTATATCATTCCTGTTGATGTAAATGAAAATAAAAGTGGAAGAATTTGGTTTTGAATTAACATATTTCAGTAATCTTACAAGGAACTTGATATAATAAAGATTTTTTTTATTATAAGTTGCATTATATTGCTAAAAAACCA
The DNA here is from genome assembly GCA_004796505.1 of Oryzaephilus surinamensis. Taxonomy (NCBI): domain Eukaryota; kingdom Metazoa; phylum Arthropoda; class Insecta; order Coleoptera; family Silvanidae; genus Oryzaephilus; species Oryzaephilus surinamensis. Next base: position 5,616 of record SSSI01009907.1, read on the forward strand.
GCAGAATTGTTATATAATAACATTAATGTTTTTTTTCTACATATTTGAAGATACACCCAAAATGTAACATTTATCATTTGAGTATATTTTATTTACATACATACATATATTAAAATTTTATATACTATGTAATACAAATAAATAAAAAAAATGTGTTATCGTTTATGTAATTCGTCGTCGCATATCTGTAGGTGCAAGAAAACGGTCACACGTTCTAAATATTTTAACAAAATTGGTTTAACTTTTATGTTAATTAATGATTGCATTAAAAATATAATATGATTTTATAAAATTCGTTGACATGCCAATTTTGACAACTTATACAATAGTGATGGGTGGAATGAATCTTTTAAGGATATTATGCAAATTAAATTGCGTTATTATTGAGAAAAATAAATCATATTGCGTTTGATGATTAATTATTACACGAGACGCAATGTAATTGTTTATTTTAAACTACTGTTTTTATTTTATAATATTAAATTAGTGAAAGCACAACAACAATATTGGACGACACCAATTGTCTGCGGAAACTTCGTAAGATGGACATTATTCCAGGATATTACTATTATTGGATTTATCATTTTTTATTTATCCTCCTTGCATAATGACTAGTAAAATGAATAATTTTTGAATTTAAAATTTTTAAAATATTTTCAAAACCTTCATGTAGTGTCATCTATTGAATAAGTTAACAACCATGGATTTATAACCTTAAAATTGTTGTTTATGCCATAATTTGTAAATTGAAAATAGTGCCATAAAATGAATTTAGAAGACATCCCAAGGGCTTTAATAAGTTCAGTTTGTGAATTTCCAACAGAATATAGAAGCAAAATGTTGAAAAGTGACAAATCATTTAAACAAATTTTTTCTTCTTATAATTTCTTGTTTTCTAGTTGCTTTAGCTGTAAATCAGTCTTCCGTAATGCCAGATCGTTCAAAATTTATTAAAAAATTTTCAAACGACAGTGGAATCCCAAAAGAACACATCTATGAAATATTAAGTGTATATATCGCAATAGTTCGTCTGTTTCTCGAAGCGAATGATAAAGAATTTAACAACAAATTACATAATATAGGATTTACGACAGATTTTATTGAAAATTTACCTTTAATAAGCAATCGTAAAGAAATCGTGGACAATTTTCAACAAATTGAAAGTAATTTAAATAAAGCCGAATCGATTAAATGGAGAATAGACGTTAGTTTAGGAAATAGGTAAACTTTTCCATATATTTTGATAAATTTAACTTTAAACTATTTTAATGTGTAGTTCATTAGTGAAAAAAGTTCCTATTGGCGTAATTCTATGCATTACCATGAAAACTGGTAAAAAATATACGATAGAAGTTGATGCGAAAATGTTCCACAAGTTAAGGTTTAACGTAGCATTGGTTTTAAAAGAATTGTTAGCATTAGAACAAACATTTTCTACAAAATAATTAAACATTTTATATACAAGAACAGAAAAAAATTACATTGTATGTATTAAACAAATTTTAAATTATATTTATATTTGTTAACGATTACTTGGAGCATATAAAAATAATATAACAAGTACCCAAATGTGCAATAAAACCTGTAAAATATTTAAATATAAGCTAAATGTAGTCTATATAAAAAAATTCCTTTAAATTGAAATATGCATTTTCTTTTCTACATACCATATAACAGAAAACAATTACCCTAGCGATTGGATATCGCCTTAAAAATATTCCAGTACGAATACTAATTGAATCTACTGTGGAATAAGCGTGTTTTACTCTTCGTGTTACGCCAGCATCCAAGGGACTTACTCTCATAAATTGAGGAACTTGTGATGCCATACCTTAAAGGAATCAACACGAACATTTGTAAATTCTATCAAATCTAATGACTTACTATCATTTCTATCAGGAATATTAACAATTTTCACTTGATTTCTTTGCAAATGTAAAAGTTTTTTTTGATATTCACTCTAAAAAAATACAATTTACGAATAAATTATTTACAAATTTAATAAAAGTTCTACTTCTTGCTTTTCAATTTGTAAACGTAAAGCATTCCGTTCAGTCGTGATTGTTTCTAAGGTGTTTTGCTTAATCATCAATGTTTGTGTTAAAGATTTGATCCTCGATTCTAAATCATCGTTAGGTTTTTGCTGTAATGACATTTGCAGTTGCTTTATGTCGTTATTTTTTGTGTTAATTATATCTTGTAATTGGGATATTTCGTTCAATTTTAAATGTATTTCCTACAAATTTGAATTAAAACATTTACTAAAGAATATATCAACTATTACTTTATTTTTTAATTGGCATTCCTCTTCAGCTACACGCTTTAAGTTTCTTTCATTCAATAAATTTTCTTCTAATTGTTGATTCATTTGTTGTAAATTGTTTTGAATGATTTGGTGTTGCATTTGGAGCGACTGTATATCATTTGTTAATTTTTTATTAGAGTCACTTAATTGTTGATTCTTAGTTTGTTGAAAATCCAATTCATTTCTGAAATCATTTACAACATAAGCACATACATTTATCGATTATCAATTAGACTTACTTCAATTCTTCCATATAATTGGAAAATATGTTGTTATCGTCGTCAGTTGTGTTTTCTTCCTTCAAATGTATCAACGTTTCTTTTTCTTGTAATATTCTCTGTGCCCTTGCCATGTACTGATCTTTTTCATTTTGTGCATTGACGATTTGTTCGTTCAAACGTTCGATTTGGTTTTGTAAATTTGAATTTTCATTACGTAATTGTAAATATAAGTGATGTATGTTTAATAATTGTTTATTTAAGTTTTGATTTTCGAACTCTAGTTTGGCTATTTTCTCATTTAAGTTTTGATTTTCTTCTGCTAACATAAAACTAGTGTGTAGTGAACTGCTTGATGAACAACGATCACTTTTTGTTGGTGCCTTTTCGACAGAACCATTTTCTTCTTTAACACTACCGTTCAAAGACGACTTCTTCTTATCACTGACTACATTAAAATACAAAGGGGCTTCATTTTGACTAGCTACATCTTCCACAACAACTCTGCTAGGCGAATTTTGTGGACTGGAAAGTTTCATTGCTGAAAACGTATTTAATTCCATTTCTGTTTGGTTTATTAAAATGTCTTGTGTTGTATCACTAACAGGGATACTAAATGTACTTGGATCCCAACTAAAAAGCAATTTTATCAACTGCAAATCCTCATTTAGTCAGTTTTATCAATATTTACTCTTTCACATCGATTTTAGTTGTGCTGTCGTTTAAAACAGTTGCTGCATTCTGGTCAATTTTATTTAACAAATCTTCAGCACGACCAGCCAAATTTTGTAACCAAGCCATTTTATTATAATATACAATAAATTAACAAATAAACATTATCATCATAACATTTTTAGGTTATGATAAACGTCATCAATGCAGATTTCTGCCTCACTGTTTTCTTTTAACCAATGAGAATACAAAAGAAAATGGCGGGATCTGACGTCACCAGATATAGGATATTTATTTAAAATTTTATATGACCTAACCTACAATTATTCAATTACTCACTTACAAACAAATAATGTCATTACTTACCTGTTTGGGTCCTTTGGAAAGTAGAAAAAACTGAATCGACCATCCTGTTTGGTTTCACAGTTTCACGTTTTCCTTCGTTTCAATGTAAAATTCATTTTGCTGGTCGCAATAAACAATGAGCGTCAGCGACAGTTTTCTTTTCATGCGCCATAAGTGACACTAGCAGCGCCACTTTCGCTTCTATGTTTTGACTACATTTTGACGTTTCGAACGTGCTATTGACAACCAACAAAATGGCCTTCAAATTAATTAGTTTATTTATTATTTCAAGTCAGAAGTGAAAAGAACTAGCGAGTTAAAATCAAATTATATACCTATTAATTAAAATGTAACATAAAACAGATTTTTATATAAAAAAAGATTTTATTTTTCTGTAAACATGAAATTTATTAATAATGATTTCCTGTGGTATTAAATGTAATATTTGTGATATAAATTAAATATAAAAAAAAGTTATTTTATTTACAAATGAAAAATTTACGTAAAATATGAGTATTAATAATGATAATATTGTATTATTAAGTATTTTCCACTGTGGCAAAAAAAAATTGAGAATTATATTTCATAAAGGTTTAATTGTATGGGATAATGAAAAACCACCATCTGGTAAGTACCATATACACATATTATTTTGTGATTGTTGAAAGAAAATGTTTCATGAAATTTTTTTTTAAGACAAACAAACATTGCCCATAGAAAATGTGATATCTGTTCAACATAATTACATGCAAAACACCCATCCATCTGAGGAGAAAGTGATTGATCCTAATTATTTTACAATACATTATGCTGAAAGGGCAAAGGACGCTAAATGGTTATATAAACGATTAATATTAAAACATACAGATCCAATACAAGTTGTTTTATGGGTAAAAACATTACAAAATCACCTGCAACGTAAGTTGTTTTCTAAATAAAATGACCATGAAATATACTTGATTATAATAATAAGAGTTTGTTTTTAAACATATATTTAATAACTTTCACGTATTGTTTCTATTTGTGTGTAGATTTTAAATTTAGACCAAAACATTTACTGTTGTTTGTAAATCCATTTGGTGGTAAACGTAACGCAATGCAAATATATGAAAAATACGGTAAAACACTGTTTAATGTAGCTGGTATTGATGTTACCGTAAATGTATCGCAACGTAAAGATCAAATTCGAGATTATTTAATTAACCATAATTTAGATATGTTCGATTCTGTTGCTTGTGTTGGAGGCGACGGTACTGTATCTGAATTATTTAATGGTTTAGTTTTAAGGGAATGCAAAAGACTTGGTATCGATTACGATGATATTAATGTTAACTTGCCAAAACCTAAGTTACCAGTGGGAATTATACCCGGTATTAAATGTTGTAATACTACTTAACTTGTTTATTAACATGTTGTTGATTTAATTAGGTGGTAGTACCGATACAATTGCTTATTGCATTTATGGTACTACAGATCCAACAACGGCTGTTTTACAAATTATTTTTGGTGATAAGTTGGGCCTTGATTTAGTTTCAGTTTACGATGAACATAATTTACTTAGATTGTATGCAAGCGTTATTAGTTATGGGTATTTGGGTGATGTAGCTTACCATAGTGATCAATATAGGTGGATGGGGCCACATCGATACGATTATTCAGGTAAGAAACGCATAAAAAATCGTCTAAATTGTTTTAAAAACGCATAACAAGAATTTAGATGCATTCAAAATGTAATTTTATTTTCTATAACATATTGAATGCATTTGTTTACATATTCCTTTTCTCTTAATATGGTGCGACGTTCGATATTCTATACATATGCTTTTTAATTATTATTTTATTAGTCATAAAACATAAAAATAAAACTACATACAGGTTTAATGTCTCCTTGGAAAGGTTATTGATTCTTTCAAATATGAAATTATTCTAATTTAAATGTGAAAAGAAAATAACATGCTGAAATTTAAATGTCAGGTTTCAAGAAATTGATGTTAAATCGGGGCTACGAAGGTGAAGTGGCTATATATTCAGATCAAAATCAAATTGATCAACTTGTATGCTATGAAAATTGCGAAAAATGTTTCGACAGTCAAAAACAATGTAATAAAATCAAATGCAATTGGCGCACATTGAAAGGGAAATTTTTTATGGTTAGCGGAGCAAATATTAGTTGTGCATGCAGTCGTAGCCCTAAAGGGATTGCACCCTACGGCCATTTGGGCGATGGTACTGTGCATTTAGTGCTTGTACGTCACACTTCTGTTATTAACAATTTGAGATTATTGTTGCGTTTATCAAGCAATTCACAAGGCATTGAAGATTTGCCATTTGTTGAGACATTTGCGGCAAGAGAATTTTGTTTTCGTGCAGTTGATGGCCCTAGCAGATGGAATTGTGATGGAGAAATACAGCATCAAACAAATATTCGTGCAAAGTAATTGATATCGTATGTTTTTCACAGGTTTTTTAATTTTTTTAACAATTTTATGATTATTTCCAGAGTACGTTGTCAGTTGCTCACTATTTTTACTAGAGGAAGTCCAAAGCCATTAGAAACTAAGGAAAAATGCTGTGGTTTTTAATAAAACAATATGTATATTATATGCCGTTTTGTTGCCTATTGTCTTTTACTAATAGTATTATTAAGGAAACAAAGTAACAAAGTATTATAATGTGCTTTATTAAAAAGTTGGAAATATTTTTTAATGTTTTACATGTAAGATGAATTCATTCCGTGTACTGTATTTGTTAATTTTAAGTTTTATACATGTTAACTATTTAGAAAATTTATTTTCAGGCAAATTTACTTAAAAAACAAAAAGCAAATTATATTTTCGCAGACTGAAAATCATTCCAATGTGTTATAATAAAAGGTGTTTATTTTTATAATATTGTTTTATTTACAGTGGAAATGGAATACGAAAACCACTTTACTTACAATAAAACAAAACACATTTTCATTAATAGTTATATATTTCAATTTCCAATATAACACATAATAACTTTTTTTTTGTTACAAATATCAAAATCACATTTTTAAAGAATGAATGACATTTTTCTATAATCTTAATCAAAATTAACTTTTTATTTTTTTATTTAAGTACATAAATAAACCAAATTAAAGTAATATAAACCACATTATCATTTTGTGAGTAGTGTATAATAGGTTTGCAACTAATCACCTTTTTTCGATTTGTTTATTATTAAAGACTTAGACGTAATTTTGTCTTATGGATCATATATTGCAAGGTGCCCATTTTTAATATTTTAAGTGAGATCAAAATAAAAAGAGACAAACAAAAAATAAAAATACAATTACATAAAGCAGATAATAATAATCACATTTATCATACTAGTTTGATTACATTCTGGAATACATACTTACGATGTTTAAAAACAAATACGAGACTCAGTTACTTACTTGGAAATAAACACATTTATCAATAATATAATGAAGAAAAAAAAACGTAATCAACATTCATTCATGATTCTTGTCTCGCATTTTAAACTACAATTTAAAACTTATTATTAAAATTAAACAAAACATACAACCCAAACAATATTTTCTAAAAAACAGCCTTTTTTATAAAAAAGAAGGACAAATAAAGAATATTTTCTACACAATCATTTTAAGAAACAAATTTTCTATAAAAAGAATATTTGACTTAACCACCACCTTAATAAAACTAAAATGGCGACAACATTTCAGTCTTTAATACATGTACGCGGACTCAAAAAATGAAAAATGAAAAAGAAACATAAAATAAAGTACTTAAAATAAAATTAAACAAAAAAACACTTACTTTTATATGTACATTAATCGACTAAATGGACACGTATATTATGCCTTTGTTTTTTTTTTCTTTGAAAAATGAGTTAAATAATATCTTATTTAGATTTGCCACCACGCGATTTATTATCATCATAAGATTTCTTCTGTTTCTGTTCAATTTTACTAACATTAGACGACGTTTGTTGCATTTTGTCTTTATTATCTTTTACTTGTACTTTTTTATCATCTATTTCACAGTCTCTCTTATCACATATATTCGAAGTTGAATCATCATTTGTCTTTAAATTCTTATCCTGTGTTATTGTTTTTAATTTGTCTTTATCACATTTGGCATCATGTTGTTGTTGTTGTTGTTGTTGTTTATTTAATTCCTGACCATTTGTTGGTGAATCTTTTTCTTCAGCAATACGTGGTAACAATTCTCCAGGGCAAGATAAATTCAATGATAAACGATTTTCGGACGTATTTGAAGATGATGATGATGACGATGAGGTTTGTTCGTTGGTTTGTATATTATCATTATCTAAATCTTTATCACGTTCTGGTTGTGTATTTGTTGGACGCCATACAGACGGTGAATTAGTTGAACGGCTTTGTGTTTTAACACTTGCTGTTGATGTACCAGATGAACATAATGGTGATATTGAACATTTCGTTTCTGCACTACGTGGATGTAAACGATCTGGTGATAAAGCACGTCTCAACAATGGTGAACCTGGTTCACCGCTTTTTGCACGAGCAAAACCTTTTTTCGATTGGGCCGAAATCGCTATGGGGGCCGTACCAGCACTGGGACTATAAGATTGTGTTGTATTTGAACTGCCCGGTTGATGACCGATTGGAAATGCCAACGGACTTGGACTTCTAGTTGGTGATGCTGGCAATGGTGACGGTGACGGTGTACGAGCTAACGGTGACAATGGTATATGACCCACTGATTTTCTACGATTTGGTACTGACGCTGTACAAGACGGTCCAGCAGCATGTAATGTTTTTGGACAACCTGTTGAATGTAATTTATGTTTCAAACCGTGCAATGTTGACGGCCTTTGATAATGTTGTTTACTATTTCTACTATTTGGTGCTGTTGTTGGACTTGGTGTACATGATGAAGTTGTTTGTGTTGATGAATTTGTTGAATGTTGACTAAATGAATCTGATGGTGATAAACTAGAACGATTACCACCACAACTTCTTACTGGTGGTGATGTGAAACTCGTATCTTGACTACGTGGAAAAGATTGAAAACTTCTACTTGGCGTTACGTTCACTGGTGATTGTATACTAGCTGCTATCTGCTCAAAAATTATATTGCTATTGAGACTCATCGAGTTTAATAATTAAAAATAAAACGTTAACTACTAACGAACACGTCACGCAAAAAAGCTATCTTTCTCTATACGTAATATACATGTAGATAAGAAATTTATTTATTAAACGTATGAACGCATCATTAAAAAAACTGACACAACAACAAGGAAATTCCGTTGACCTTAATATTTTTCAACGTATTTAGTAGTAATGCTTACATTGTGTACTGTTATTGTTTATTTTAGGCTTCTATATGTATATATTTAGTAAATATTTATTAATATACATATATTTGTAGTTTTAACTTTTAATAAATTGACAAAAACCTGTCCAACTCCGAAACATTTCCAGTTTTAATCATCAATATAAAAACTACTTTTTAAACTGTCCGACTAGACTACGAGTATTATGGTGAATTATTCCACGAACTACATATATACAAATGGAAAAATGTTTAATACTGACCTGTTGCATTTCAACACTGGCTCGTTTGCTGCTAATACGTCTAAACAGCGACGTCTTCCTCCGTTTATCATTGTCTCTCTTCTGTTTCCTTTGTCTATTTAAACTTCTTTTAGCCAATTTACTTTGTCCTGGTTCACGTTTTCTTCCACCAGTTTTAATAGATGTTTGTTCAAGTGGTGTGGCTCTTAAACTAACATGTTCAGCACCGCCAAGAAGCAATTGTAACACTTGTGTATGATACAATCCTTGTACAGTTTCACCATTAATGTGCGTTATCAAATCAGCTGGTCTCAATCCAGCTTCAAATGCTGGACTTCCTTCATCCACTGCCATCACCAAATGTTGCATTGTATAAACATCTGTGTCACCATAATAAACGCGAATTGTATGAACTGTAAAGCCGAATCCTTTCGGTCCTCTACGTATAATGATTGGCGGTTTTAAGCTTGTAACTAACGGTGACAATTCACGGCATGGTGACGTGTCACGAGAACTAGCTGTACTTGAACCGCCTCCACCACCACCGCCACCACTTGGTGAGTGAATTGTGGTGGTTGTTTGGAAATCATCAGATGGAATCATTAGCGATAAACCGGACGCTGACGCACTCTTAACTACCGATCTGGACTTGTGTTTATTTGATGGTAAATTACTAATAGTTTGCATACGTCCAATTGGTGACAATTCGCGATTTTCCGATGATGATGTACCAGTTTCCAGGCTACTATGCTCATCTTCAACACTAATAGAGAATTTTGGCAATATATCACGTCCATGTATCGTTTTACGTTTACGATGTATTTGTGGTGACACATCATCGCTATCAGTTTGAGAAGATTCCGGTGTACTAATTGTACACAATGACAAATCCAATGAAATTTTCCGATTAGATGGTGATATTGATTCGTTCGCATCTTTATCTGGTGTTTGTAGACTGTGGCTTTGTTTCAACTTGATTTTAACATCACTTGCAACAGTTTCAGGTGTACTGGATTTCGTTATTTTAATAGATTTGTTCATAATTTCTTGTTCAGGCAATTTGGATACATGAACTTTTCTATATTGTGGTGAACATGATGAAAATAAACCAAATACTGGTGAATCATCTGTATCGTCTGTATCATCTTCTAATTCATGATTGTAACGATCGACACGACTATCAAAATAACTGGTATCTTCATCATGTTCCAACTGTGGAACAAATTCAGCCTTTTGTCGTAACAGCGAATTCCAGTCCAAACCATTGAAGTAAATGTGGTCTTTAACTTCGTGCGCACCACCAGTACCTAAACGGTCTCTAGGCGAATGTTGTAATAAAGCTGTTATCAAATCTTTTGCTTCATCTTGCACCGGCCAATCTTCATTTTCAGGCCATTCAATATCATCTGAAAGAAAACAATAATGGCGCTCGTTCTTTCGACTTTTGTTCATTAGTTTTTAAGTTATTTTTACCTTGGACGGTATGAGCAAACAATTCTTCCGGAGTATCACCGAAAAATGGCACACAACCAATTAGAAATTCATATAAAATAATACCCATTGACCACCAATCAACTGGTTTACCATATCCTTGACGCAGTATCACTTCGGGAGCGATATATTCAGGTGTTCCGAAGACTTGTTTATCAGAAAATTGACGAGCTTCCGTATCAATGTAGCCTTCATACAAGTTTGTGGCCACTGAAGAATATTGTCAACATGTAATTGTGAAATGATACAATGAAACACTGTGTACTTACACGACATTAACCCCATTTTACTTAAACCAAAGTCCGTTAACTTAATGTGACCCAGGGCAGTGATAAGTAAACTGAAAACAGCAATTAGTTTAAAAATAAATCAAAGGATAATATAAACTTGATCATGTACTTGTCAGGCTTCAAATCCCTATGTACTATACCATACGAATGTAAATATTCAACAGCTAAAACAGTTTCAGCAAAATAAAATCTAGCCATGTCAGGTGGTAATGGACCAATATTTTTAATTAAACTAGCACAATCTCCACCTTCAACATATTCCATAACCAAGCATAAATGCTTTTTCGTTTCAAAACTACAATGCATACTAACAACAAATGGATTATCAGCAAAACTAAGTATATCCCGTTCGGCAAATACTTGTTCAACTTGATTTCTTAACATTAAATTATTTTTATTAATTTTTTTCATTGCAAATCGTTGTCTTGTTTGTTTATGTTTAACTAAATAAACCGCACCATATGCCCCATTTGATATTAATTTAACAACTTCAAAATCACTTTCGCTCGGATTGCATAATGATTTCTTTGTTGTTTGATTTGATGACGACGATGAAGACGTTGAAGCCGATGTAGTATTTGCTGATGTTGCAGTCGTTGGTGTTGATGTTAAACATAATGATGATCTTGATGATTGATTTGAACTCCAGTTGCAGTCGCGCAATTCTTGTTGAAGTTCAGCGATTGGATCGCGATTTAAGCCGAGTTTCTGTATTATATATTGTGGAATATCAGCTTTAATACCTTGCAGACCTTTTGCTTGTCCCTCAGCTGCCTCCAAAAAATGGTAAAATTCTTCAGGATCAAATTCCAAACATTCTAACAATCGAGCTGGACGCGAAATGATCAATAACAACTTTTTTATAAAACCAGTTACCAAATTTGCAGCATCTTCGGATTTTTCTTTTGTTTCTGTTAATAAACGTTCCAAATTTTCCGACATTTCGTAGAAATATCTGCTGGTTATTAATTTATTTTGCGATTTATGTAAACAATCACGTGCCATTTCAATAACTTGATGATGTACAAAACGTACAATCGGTAAATAATCGCAATTTTCGCTAAAATCAAACGTTTTATTTTCATCAATATAATTTCCTAATCGCTCCTCCATTTGTTGTGTTGCTTTTGGAAATCTCTCCTTATACAATACGTTCATCATACATATTTCGTTGTCAATTACCGGAGATCTGCTTGGACTACTGCAGAATTAACAAAAAAAAAAGCTAGTTAATGAGACATTTTTTAAAGCATCATCAGTGTTAACCGCATATAGGCGTTAAATTTTATTATTTATACATAAATTAATTAATATTTTGCGAATTTAGAAGCTAAAACTGGCTGCAATATTTATACATGATTCACGTTTAATTATTTTTGTAAATAAACGAGTTTTTCTTTTAAATTGAAACTAAATAATATGAATACTAAGTATTTCTCCAGTTAGTTTATAAAATACCTAATACAGAATCAGTTTTCTTATCTAAATTTTATAGTTTACTGTGTACAACATGCACAAAAAAATGCTCTAATATGAAAAATATGTTAAATCTGATAATGCAGTTTAATAGCAGATCTGATTTCATACCTTTTGAAAGTATCACCTGAGTTAAAACTTAGGTTTACACTGTTTTAATTAAATCGCACGTATTTGTCGATACGAAAGAGTATTATAAGCCATTTAATTTTTTTCAATTTCAAGTTTAGACGTTATTGCATGTTGCTCGTATATTTACACTAAATATGTAATAAACATAGCTCGTTTCGCAGGTAATAAAAATGTGAAATAATAAAGAAATTACATACGAGAACATAACAAATAATACGTTTCACAATAATATGTTTCGCTTTTATGTATATAGAATATTTATATTAACAAATATATTAAAACATTCTCGCCGACTGGGCTAAAAATATTCAATAGTTTTCTTAAGTATTGTTACGCTTCTAAATAGCTAATAATATTATAATTACCTTAAACTTCGTGACCGTGGCCTATGTAATGGTGAACGATGTGTTATGGGGTTTTCTTCGTAACTTCCACCTGGTAAAGAGGCATTGCTTTCATTACTCGAAAAATGGTGTGTTAACATTCTAATGTCATCCGATGTTGGCATATGAGGCAGTTGATGTAAACGTTCTTGACTAGAACACTTCGACTAAACAGGACAAAATGTAATCAACTCCAAAATACAATTCATATTCATGTACTTACTGACATATTCGAACTACCAGGTGTTGTACCATATCCAGAAGATGGTAATGAAGCTACTGACCATCTTCTACCATCACCTCTGTAACCGGCAACGATCCTAAATTACAAAACCACAAATAATTTTAACACGACATTTTTAATGGGAAATTTACTCACCTTTTTATTGGTGCAAAAGAGAAGTTTATAAAACTATTATGTGTTCTTGGACTGTCTATTGGACTGCCACAAATTGGTGAATGAGATCTGGGCAAAATTGGTGAAGTACTAGATATAAAACTTAAACGATGTATGGCAGCAGGTCGACTATTTCTACGATTTACATTAACATCCTAAAATATCAAAAAACACAACAATGACAATTTAAAAATATTATATAAATATTTGTTAATACAATATTACCATATTTGCTGATAAGGATGGTGCCGATTTTCCTAAAGCTGAACTTCTTATTCGTACTAGATTAGAGGGTGCATTTTGCGGCTCAACTGAAATGGGAGAGTGAACATTTTTTTTTTAGTTTTATTGTAATATAAAACCCACTCTGCAAATAAATTTATGGTCAACATTTTTTAAATGAGTCATAATATGCAAACCACATTGGATTGACATTTTATCGCATTTACACACTTTTCCGCATTGGTAAACAAAACGAAAATAAATTTAATGGTTTTTACCTTGATGTTGGGGTGGTTTTTTATTTGTTTGCATTTCACCAGACGTACTGGAGAGTGTTTTCTTTTTACCATCTTGTTTTGGTTCGTCGAAGACCAGAACCCTTGCGGAATTCGAACGTGCCCGCGATTTAACCCCGTTGTTGTCCTCCATGTATCACCACCCGTCCCGAAAACCATATACATATACTATACAACAAACTCACATTCATATAATAAAACAAGATAAACACTGTTTGTAATGTAATATGTGTAATTGTATTATTATTTTATATATTAAAGCCATTACTTTGTATTATATAGTTATGATAATTTCGTATAATAAAAACATTTCTTGCAACGTAACCCGACAATAGAATACGAAACAGCTGCAGATGATGCGCACGCAATACTTGTATCTCCTTTTTCTACGAAAACTGGATTTCATTCATTGATATATTAATGTTGCTAAATCCATTCCAACCCTGACACAATTTACAAAAACGAAAAACAACAGTTAACTATTTATTTTAGAACCTGTTTGAATTCGAATCAAATTGACAAAATAATAAAAACGTTTAATATAAAATACAACTTTTCTACATACAAAGAGCTTTTTCGACTAACATGTACGAAAAACAAAAATACGTCGTAAATTCGTAATAATATATAATTAAACCACATTAACATTTCAACAATACATTTCAAGATGTTTACCGTCAATTTCTATTATTAGTTAAAAGTTAAAATCAAAAAAAGCTTAAGCGAGCTTTACGTGTCATGTTGGTTGTCTAAGAACCATCTTAATAAAATGGATGATTGTAAAAAAAACGTAATAAAACACAGTAAAATGTCATTAGAAACCATTTAATAACAATAAATTCTCACAATGAATCATTTTTATAGCCCAGTACTTTGTGTACTGCCATTATTTTTTTTTTGTATTACCCTTGAAGGTCCATCATTTGACATTCATAGTTCGTTTCGAAAATAATAAATTTTTACCAAACTTGGTAAAATATTGATGCGAAACGAATTTAAATTGTATATATATTGTACTGCAGCGCCTTTTCCACACGAAAAAGGTTCTATGCGCATGGTGTACGGTGGGATAAAGAGACAGTCAGAATTGACTCCCATGATCAGGCCTTCGTTTCGTTTGGCAACTAATAAAGTAATATAGTTTGGGAGAGAATAGCGTCGGACTAAGTTTGTTGAGCTTGTTTTGGGGGGCCCCGTTTGTGTATACATCGTACATCGGGACTCTCCTCTTCCATATACTTACATGTGTAATTAGCGGTATATTAGTTGAAAAACGTGTAACGTTATTATATTCAAGTTCTGTTATATACCTGTAGTATAGTGTGAATTTTTAATAACATTACAAATATACAATTTGAAAACAATTTTTAATCTTATCTATACACCAAAAGTGCCTCCCTAAACAAGAGAACACCCTTTCACAATTCAAAAACAATTTGTAAATTTATAGTGAACGTGTTCAAAGTTACACAAGGGATTTTTCTACTATCACATTGAAATTATATAATTTTAGGTAAACTTTATTTGTTTATTATTGTTTACCTGTTTTTCTACATTGTTTTTTCTTGTAATATTTACCTCAACTTTGACGTTTGTTTACAAATCTTAGAAAGATAAACACAGAAAAAGGCTAGCAATAAATGATTTATTATTACAAATTTTTTTTTGTGATTGTATTAACAATAATGTATTTAATGTTGTGTGTATGTAGGATTTATCAAGGCTGTATAACATATATTTTATTACAATTACAGAATGTCAGTACATAGTAAATTAACAATAAAACACAGGAAATTGAATTTTGCAATAAAAGATCTTCGTTCTGATATTATTATTACACAAAAAAAAATTACACGAATCGAAAGAAACAAACCAAAGCGTACAGTTTGAATGAACTCAAAATGTAAATACACATAAAACAATTTACAAATTTACTTTATATTGTTTAATATACAAGAAGTGTAATAAAAAAACACTACATCAGATTTCACGACTGTTTTATTTGATAGTTAACAAGTTTATAGTAATGCAATATCCTCAACATTTCAAATAAAATTCATTTAGGTACATTGTTTATATAAAATTATATAAACATTTAAATTTACGATATTGTATTTAAAATTGATGTTAAATGAAATCAGACTAATAGTTTTATTTAGTCCTCTTGGATGGATTTACTTGGCCCAGGACTGTTTTTTTTTCATTAACATCAATTTTTTTTTGTGATTGTATTAACAATAATGTATTAATAAGGTAATTGGGAAAATTTTAATCTCAGATTAAATGTTAACAATAATTGCATCCCGTTAATACTATATCATAATGTGTTGTAAAATTGAATGTTGATTATACTCGAATTTATAATAATATCTATTCACAATATATTAAATAAAATGATTAAATAATAATTTCTGTTCTGTAAAATAAGAATTACTTGTCGATATTTAGAGGTAAGTAAAGAACGTTGAACTCTGTATTCATTACAAGAGCTCGTTTCACGTTATTATTGAAATTATTTACAACATACTAATGATTTTAAAATATATGTATATATAATACAACACAAATTCAATGAAGAAAATGTATAAAAGCCAACGAAAGGAAAGAAAAAGAGAAAAATTCTAACTCGTACTCTATAATTTACAATAAATAAGTATATTTACAAATAAATATATATGTACATATATACAGGGTGTTCCAGAATAACGTGGACATATTTTAAGGGGTTATTCCTGAGTACATTTTAAGAAAAAAAGTCCTATAAAATCTTGTCCAACACGTCTTCGTTTTTGAGATACAGGGTGTTAAAGTTTTATGAAAAAATAAGGTTTTACTTAAATATTTCAGAAACTATTAGAGATATTAAAATGAAATTTAACAGAAGAGTTTTGTTTATTAAGGCACACATTTGTACCAAATTTGAACGAAAACGGCCGCCCCCAACTATATTTTTTATTGGTGGGGGTGGAATCACACCCCGGGAATTTTTTATTTTGCATGTTAATACACTGTTTAAAAAATCTTATTTAATAGGAAATTTAATAAGGAAACTTTTGTGTCTCTTGAAATTTTTCGTTTAAATGAGTCGTTTTTAAGAAAAATGCGAAAAACTTAACACATGTCATCAATAAATCGACAAAATAAATTACCAGTTTTTTGAAATTCGATTTATTGATGACACGTGTT